>JAOTRQ010079825.1:0-11625 GCA_028565875.1 Hoplisoma paleatum
CGTGAACTGTTCACTTTG
This sequence comes from Hoplisoma paleatum, assembly GCA_028565875.1. Taxonomy (NCBI): domain Eukaryota; kingdom Metazoa; phylum Chordata; class Actinopteri; order Siluriformes; family Callichthyidae; genus Hoplisoma; species Hoplisoma paleatum. The sequence goes on from JAOTRQ010079825.1 coordinate 19, forward strand.
AGCATGTATGAACAGAACTTGAACTAGTTCAGAAAAGCTGTGAACTGGCACAACACTGGTTGAGTCACTGATACAGATGCTTTCAAACCACCATGTGACAAATTTATTGCACTTGATTGAGCAGTCTTAAAATCAGGTATAATCACATACAACCTGTTCCATTAAAGTTATTCCTCCTCAGCAAGGTAAAAGGACTGTAGGAGGAAACCAGTGCTCCTGGAAGAAATCTTACCAATCTACTAGGTAAAGCAACGGTGCAAACACAGTAAAAGGTTTTGGTCCATTTAGTCAAAAACGAACTCTCATGAGGTCAAGCAATGATGTTAAATAAAAAGGTCTCACTCACAATTACCAAGAACTCAATGTTTTCAATTATCCCCAATGAGTTCAGCAGGGTTCGAGACCCATGTGAGGTTCACATCTCATCAACCCCTTTTCACTGACCTCACCACTCATTACTCAACGCTGGTCCAATTTACCTCTGAGAAATCCAGTCTCCCACAGTGTCTCTTACTTGATTTGCTAATACAGAAAAAAAGATCATGTGGTTTAATTATCCTAAGCTCATTAATTAGCGGCGGCACCAGAGGTGTTTCAACTCCACACGAGGAATGTGACATCCAAACCCGGTTTGATCCCGAGTAACCCGAGCTGAAAAGGTTAAGTAAGGAAGATCGGGGAGAAAATATGATTTGTTAGCACAAGCTTTTTAATCATACAGCTATTCATATCTTTTTGTAGAAATGTTTTACAATATTATACAAAGTTATATTGATATTAACTTTGCCTTTTGAATCCAAGACAGTTCATTAGCATTATTAAACATTATTAAAGCAAATCACCCAATATTTACAGCATATTCATGTGAAATAATGGAAATGGTAAAACGTTCACATTGCAGTGATATTATATTATGAGAAGTAGAAGCATGCCATAGTGAATTCATCGTCTTCAACTGTTTATTTAAACGATAACAGTGGTGGGTCTCAGTAACTTGTCATCATGTGCCTTTACATGCTGTTCACAAGTCCACTTATTGTCCACTGAGGAATGTCATCACACTCTTCTTGAAGGGTGATCCTCAGTTCTAGGGATATGAGATACAAGTCTCTATCAAATTCAAATTTTATTTGTCATTACACATATACAGATGTACAGTACAATGAAATGTTTCTCTTCGCATATCCCAACTTGTCTGGAAGTTGGGGGTCAGAGCGCAGGGTCAGCCGCAGTACGGCGCCCCTGGACCAGACAGGGTTAAGGGTCTTGCTCAAGGACCCAACAGTGGCCGTGTACCAACTTTTTGGGTTCACAGCCCAACACTCTACCCACTAGGCTACACTGTCCCTCTACATGACATCTCAACTGATCCCATGTAGGTTGTTTTAATCAGAAAATACAGGCCATTCTATTTGTGGTACCGTACCGTCCAGTAGCCGTTCCCCAATTATGTGACCACAATTATATTATCATTAAGATTATTATTATATTTACAAAATACCCGTTTTTATACTGGTGGTATCATTATATTTTGTTGTATTTATCCGTCACATCATAAAATTAAACCGGTCCTTGGTGCAAAGCAAGTTTGCCAAATACATTTGCCATTTATAATTTTACAGATCTGTTGCGCAACATAATTATTTCTTCACATTCCCGAGCTTGTTTGGTAGCCGGAGTCAGATCACTGTTATTTCTAGCACTTTCTCATCCAAAATCAAATGTTTCTCAAATGTCTAAATTGCCTCAAATGAGCACAGATATGCTTTGGATTTTAACCCTTTAACATTCCGCTTAACCATTTGGTAGAGCATTAAAAATGTTGAACCTAAATCAACCTGATAGTGCCATTTCTACGCCAAAAACATCCACTAAGGGTCACTGCAACTGAATAGTATGCCGTTTCAGTTCTCCATAGACGGAAAGCTGCAATCAGTAAAACATGCAACACGTTTGGATGTTTTCTGTACAAATATTAATTATTTATACTAATAAAATACTAAAAAGTAAGTAAGCATGTCATTGCACTTTATTGTTTATATATTTTTTCCATTTCTGTTTTAATTTTACCACAGAGTGCCATCTCAACCGTTTGGTAGAGGTGTATATTTTGAAAACTGGAGAGTCTATTACAAAAAAACACCAAAAGTTTTGCTTAATGCTTCCAACTAATTAATATTTTAATATAAAAATATAAATAATTTGCAGTTTTTTAGGTGAGGGCATTTAAGGGCTAATTTGGACGTCCTTAAAGCTCATATTCAGGTGTCCAGCTACTACTAAGAAATCACAGTAAAAAACAAATAAGGATTGAATCATCATTATAAGCCAGTGACAATCGCAGTACATAAAACCAAGATTGGGACTCCAGCAAGTGATGAGTTAGCACAAACACAGTGAAAGAAAAGCATGAAATATTAATCGCTTATATTCTGACAGCATTGCTGACGAAGTAACGCATTGCAAATGAACGTGAACCTGGACTGAATTCTGTCGAGTCTAAACTCTCAATCGTGACTAATGCTAGTAATTTGTTTGCATTTGTTTGAAGTAAAAAAAACAATCATTCCTCATGACATTATTAAGAAATTATGATTTTAATACTAATATATAATACTAGCATTTACGACCAGCATATAAAGCAGAAGTGAACATAACGCTAAGATTCCAGAGTCCCGGTCTGACAGATCAAAAGCTCGTGTTGAGTAAGCTAATGTTGAACATTATCGAGGAAAAATGATAAGTGGAACAAGAGTCAGCAGAGACTCATTTTCTTTAGGTGCCATGGAGGATAATTATATCGCATTAGATTTCCAAAAATCAAAGATACACACAATATTTTGACTCTTTGTCTTGCTTTTTTTTTGTTAGACTATGACGTCCTTATGACGTCAGGGGTTCATGGGTTTTCCCACCTATCTTTCGATCTCTGGACAGAGACAGCGGGTAGGCTGGGCACGTTCAGAGTGGTCGGTTGAGTACCAATATAGAAAAGGGAGATAATTAGTTGTTTGTGTAAAATCTTCAAAATTTTTATTATTTGTTTGTTTTCTAATTTCTGCCTATTCTGTCTGTTTTTTCCCTTGTATGTTCCTAAATCCCTGTTGGTGTAGTGGGAAGCATACGGCATACCGACGAGTGTCAGTCATCTAAGTTTTAATGCTCTTTTACAGGTCATTTTGCATTTTTTTATAAATAACAAACATGTGTTTGTTAATGGTTACTCTTGCGTTACAATATGACAACAGTAATTATAACAGTAACCAGTGACAATAGACAATTTGAGTGTTTTTTGTTAGTCAGTAATGAGTTCTGAAAAATAAAACAGAGCAGAAAATTGTTTATAAAATCATTACAAGTAAAATGTCAGTGACATGAGACTCTGGCACTCTTAATTATGACAGCCAACTAAAAGAGCTAATCAGTGCCCATCTAAGTAGTACTGTTTGCCACTTAAGCATCTGCGCAAACATACAGTTCAGTCATGAGGACTTGTACATCAAATTGAATATCACGGCCCATCTACTCAGCCCCAGCTAATCAATGTTGCCACTTGGATGTTTTCACAGACATGTCTGTGAAGGATGGGGGGTGCACTTCAAAATCTCCTCATATTTGCAATGCACTCCAACCATTACCAGAAAAAAAAATACTAATTTTTTTATTTATTTCAGCACAAAATTCTTGCTGTATTCTTTTGGTCTCCTGCACATTTGTATGTCTGTTAGCTTATAGTGTGCACAATTATTGTCAAGACCAGTTAAATTTATTTATATAGAGCTTTTAACAATAGACGAACAGATACACAAACCCATTATTGGTTTGTATTTTATATAAAATCTTGCTACAGATGAGCCAAAGTCAGTCACAGAGTTTAAACTACCCCAGGATTACAAATATTAGAACTATTTATGAGCATCGTACTTTTAGGAGTGGTGTGTTTGCTTAAAAAAACAAGAAAGGCAATGTGAAGGTGAAAGGAGGACCCAAAAATGCATTTAAAATCAAACGAAGTTTAATTAATGAAACTCTATGAGGTGCACGAGGGACAGGGATAACCTCAAAGCTTCGGTGAGGTGTAAGCCCAGTGCCGTGCTCACTAGCAGTGCCGTCTCCAACATGGTTCCTCTGACTCCTGAACATATCATGTCTGCATCATGGCTGTGTCACGGCTGCATCACGGCTGCATCACGGCTGCATCACGGCTGTGTCACGGCTGTGTCACGGCGGCATCACGGCTGCATCACGGCTGTGTCACGGCTGTGTCATGGCGGCATCACGGCTGCATCACGGCTGTGTCACGGCTGCATCATGGCTGTGTCATGGCTGTGTCATGGCTGCATCACGGCTGTGTCATGGCTGCATCACGGCTGCATCACGGCTGCGTCACGGCTGTGTCATGGCTGTGTCATGGCTGCATCACAGTTGTGTCATGGCTGCATCACGACTGTGTTATGGCTGTGTCATGGCTGCATCATGGCTGTGTCATGGCTGTGTCACGGCTGCATCAGGGCTGTGTCATGGCTGTGTCACGGCTGCATCACGGCTGTGTCATGGCTGCATCACGGCTGTGTCATGGCTGCATCATGGCTGTGTCACGGCTGCATCATGGCTGTGTCACGGCTGCGTCACGGCTCTGTCACGGCTGTGTCATGGCTGCATCACGGCTGTGTCATGGCTGCGTCACGGCTGTGTCATGGCTGCGTAACGGCTGTGTCACGGCTGCATCAGGGCTGTGTCACGGCTGTGTCATGGCTGTGTCACGACTGCATTACGGCTGTTTTACGGCTGCATTACGGATGTGTCACGGCTGCATCATGGCTGTGTCACGGCTGCATCATGGCTGTGTCACGGCTGCATCATGGCTGTGTCATGGCTGCATCACAGCTGTGTCATGGCTGCATCACGGCTGTGTCATGGCTGTGTCACGGCTGCATCAGGGCTGTGTCACGGCTGTGTCATGGCTGTGTCACGGCTGTGTCACGACTGCATCAGGGCTGTGTCATGGCTGTGTCACGGCTGTGTCATGGCTGTGTCACGGCTGCATCATGGCTGTGTCATGGCTGCATCACGGCTGTGTCATGGCTGCATTATGGCTGTGTCATGGCTGCGTCACGGCTGTGTCACGGCTGCATCATGGCTGTGTCACGGCTGCATCACGGCTGTGTCACGGCTGTGTCATGGCTGCATCACAGCTGTGCCATGGCTGCATCACGGCTGCGTCATGGCTGCGTCACGGCCGTGTCACGGCTGCGCTACCTCTGCGGGAGCGGTCTGCAAAAGAAAGAAGTTAGTTTCTCAAAAAGGACCACACCAGGCGGTCACACAAATGTCCCAGGGGGTCAATCAAATTAAATATCTCAGGTCAAGTTTTGCCTGTTATGGGAAACACGTACTACAGGACATACAAAGTTACAGCGCTTTTGCTGTTTCACAAGCAAGATCAAAAATGTGATAGTAAATGATCCCAAATGTACTGCACATTAATATTAAATTTATTTTCAGTCCATACTGATGACTCGGGATGATAACATCAGTGCAATATTGAATATCTGGTGTCTGAGTAAATGGACCTTTACTGCTTTAATGAGTATTAATAATAAATTGTATCATAATCATGATGGTGTTACACTTAAATACAAAGTTATGCCATTTTGAACTCTTTTCCTATTATTATTTTTGTTCTGTCAGTACATAGAAGCTTAAAAGAACAAAATGATTCTATATGAAGTAAGATATTCATTAGCTACAAATGTACGCCAGTTTAATTCCATCTGGCTCAGTTCACTCATGTACAAATAACAACTCGTATCAAATTATTTAGCTTCTGTGCAGTCTGTGGTTTAATATAAATCTCGATAATTATCTCATTTTATTTCGGAAAGTATTAATGATACCTCGTCAATACATGAAGTATCAAACTGGCCTGGTTAATTCTGGATTTTTATGATGTTTCACCATCAATGTTTCAAAAGTATCAACAAAAACCAGTTGGTCTAGGATATACAACCCTGAGCCTCTAAACCAGGGGTCATCAACATGGTGCCCGCGTGCACCAGGTCGCCCGAAAGGACCTCATAAGTCGCCTGCAGGCCTGTTCTAAAAATAGCTGCATATTTTGCATATTGATATTTATTTGTATCCTACATTGTTAAATGATTGTTGAAAATGACTGTGAGAAATCATTTACATGATCAGCATCTTCACATAGATGAATATCATTCATTATTAATAGTAAGATGTCATTAAAGGTTATAAATTTGTGATTTCACAAGTGTGTATCAAACTGGAAGCTCTTCACATTAGTTGGTACCCAAAAAGTAGCTCTCAGTTTCAAAAAGGTTGGTGACCCCTGTTCTAGAACTTCGACTCCACACAAAAATATGTTTGTTTAATCACAATAAACACACCGGCTCTATAAAACTCAACTTTACAAAGCAGATTCTAAACAAGTCGCTACCTGGTTATCAAACAGATCCTCCTGCATTTCTTTCCACATCTCGAGCTCCAGCGCTGCTCTGTACTCCGGAGTCTCACGAGGTTTGCTTCCTACCTCGACACGACCCTGAGGCTGAGAAGTAGCGGCTGCCTTCTGTACCTGGTCCATACTCTGTCGTATCAGAATATGATCAAAAGATTGTTTGGAAATAAACAAAGTTTGGGGCAATAAAAAGACTAAAAATTGTTTTACCTGTGATTCTGACACGATGATGTCTTGGGCTTTGACTAGACCCATGTCTTCCAAAACGGTCACATAACTAAGCTCAGCCATTTTGTCATTTGATCTGTGAAGAAGATGGTTACTCAGAAATTAGGGAGTCAAAAATGCCTTGTTTTACCCCAATATCCCACTGCCAGTTTGCCAAATTTGCCAAATAATCTGGATAAATGCTGTAAATAAAGAAATATCAATAATTGCAAATATAACTAATATGTTGCAAGACTGCCATCTAGTGGTGTGTTTACTGTACTACATCTAAAATACACTGAGAATCAAAATCTTATAAAAATATTTATTACAAACTCTACACCAACCCTGATGTTTTGAGAACGTATAGCCTCTCGGCAAAAGTTTGTCTCCATCGCTGCTGACCAGATGGGTCAAGAAAGCGAGTCCTCTCAGAGGTAAGAAGATGGGAAAGCTGAATGTTGGCTGTGCCGAGCAGCAAGTCTCTGGAAGAGGCGTCTCGATGCCACATCTCCACCACTAAAGGAACCCTGAAAAAAATGACAAAGCGCTGAATCTTAAATGTACTTTAAATATTTGCAATACGTATTCGAAAAAGTGATTCGTGTTATTTTTATTACAAATTTAATTTCACATGCAAACCTACCAAATTACAAATACATTCATAAATGAGACATATTGAAGCATAACTATATGTACGTCACCTCTGAAATGTATCTTGGAGCTGATTAGGTAGAGCAGCAAAGTCAAAAGCACAGTAAGATTGAGGCAGGAAAACTTCCGTATTTTTTTTTATCTCCACTGCTGGATTCGTCATGATGGGAGCTGCGCTTCCGAAGAACTGGTACGAGTATCTGGAGTCGGAGAAACGATCATTCATCACAAGTTTCGGTACACGAGCCCCCTCACCACCACCGCCACAGTACCTCAGAGTGCAGTTCACGGGGAAGCTCACATCCCGGATGCTGCGTAGATCCAGAGAGAAGCAGTAATGATGTGCTGAGGCTGGGATGGAGATCTTGGGGGCCGACACAGAAATGGAGGATGCATGAATTTCGGCTTCTGTCGCCGACGGTGGTGAAACCGGTAAATCTTGGATAGGAGACACATCATTATTAACGTCTGTCCGAGCCGTCACGTGATGTTTCCATGTATGAGAGGCAAAAAAACGGCTCACCTGCTCGACCTGGTCCATCTTCTAACAGGCTCTCCGCTTCACTCTCTGAATGCTGATGATCAGAGGAGACTGGTGACTGTTTGCAGGGTTGGACAGGAGATGGGTTTCGTGCTTCCGTCTCCGCCGGAGTCGGTTCGGGATGGACTTTCACTGCTGGGCCTTTCTTTACTGGAGTTCTGAGTCCATCTCTGGTTGAAAACGGATCTGGTAGCTTATTGGAAAAAAAGGTTCATAAGAAACAACCACAGTGACATCCGATTACCTAAATCACTTAAAAAAAAATCCTACTTAAATATGAGACATATGTGACCGCATTTAAAGAATTACACCGACTTCAACCCATTAAAATAATATAGAATAAAAATCTCACAGGAATTTAAAATATATTGTACAGAACTGAAATTTAGAACTGAAGATAAGAATAAAATAAATTAATAAAGAATTTGTAACCATAAATTACCCAAAAGTAAAGTAAAGTTCTTTACAAAATTATTATTCCAATGTTTTTAATAATTGAAAGGTTTGTCTATGGGAGACACAGTGGTTAGTTTTTAGCCCTGTCGCCTCACTGCAAAAAATTCCGGGTTCGATAATCTGCAGCCCAAAGACATGCAGTCGGCTTAATCTGAGAACGTGAAATTGTTGTGTGTGTCTCTGGACACTACAACCTAGTGACCTGTTCGTGTGTTTAGTGTATTCGCAGGTTTTCGACATGAGTTTTAACAACAAAAATGAGCTTATTTTATCATTATCAGAGTGCGTGTGATGTATAGGTGCAATCATGTTTATGGCTCGTACAAAACAACACACATTATGTACCTAGTTGCCTTGAATATATCCTTTAGCAAAACTTTATTAAAATTTACAATAATATTTGTAATATTGACTAGTGACTACAGCACTTTGGATTAGAAGTGGATCAGAATGTATACGTTATTGCATGGCATACCTCCGCATCACCTCCCGTCTCCCGTCTCAGAGTAACCGCCACACCAACTGTGGGCTGTAAATCCGCCGAGACTGACTGAAGGTTCAGCTTGGAGCGATTCGGTGGCTTCAGTACAAACGTTCCCTCGATCGTGGCCACCGGACTGACCGAGTCCAGATTGTTTTTCAGCAGCGTGGCGAGAGAAACCTCGGCGCTCCCGAGTGACTGGTTTCCACAGCAGAAGTGGAGCTGAGTGACGAAACAAATCTCACATGTCAAAAGAAGGTTATATAAATATATATGACTGTATAACCACATTTATTTATTAAGACTCAAAAATACCTACACCATGCTGCTCCTTTTGTTTTATCCTTGTGCAATACTCTGTGTACCTCATCACTGCAAACTACGTGCAATATTTACTATATATTTACTTGAAAGAGTGTATTTTATGTCTGTAGTGAATATCTTGAACAGTCTTGAACATGTTACAATGTGAACATGAACATCACTTGTTTTATACTCTGCACATTGGAGCTTGGGAAACGCAATCTCGTTCAGTTGTGCACTAGCTGTATATCTGTATATAGTAAATATCAGCTCTTCATTCATACGTTATCAGTTTTACCTGAAGGTTTTGTTGCTGTCGGAAAAAGAGCCGCAGAATCTTTTCACCGCTGCGGATCCGAACCGAGGCTCGTTCCGGCTCAAAATCTGGAGTGATGAGGTTTTTAAAGGGTTCGCTGGTGACATCGTTGCCCAGTAGTGAGTAAAAGAAGAAGAACTCTGCCCCCTCTTTGGCCAACTTTGTCGAACCAGAGATTAACTAAAGCATTAAAATTAAAAGAATTTCTTACAACATTGTCCAGCCACACAAATGAAGTCACACAAATTAACCCTTCGATGTCGCAGCCAATTTTGTCCATTTGTTCACATTCTCACAGTCATAAAGATTTGTGCCCAGAGCGTTTGATATCATTTAATTCAGCAGAATTTGAGTACAGTATAATAAAATACAACATGTAGACTATATCCAAAACCACCCCTAAAAATAAAAAAAGCAATTTCTCAAAAGTTCAAACTCGAAGCACAGCAACGAAATCTAGTAAACAAACGGTTTTCTGATATATTTATTATTATTTTCTGATTAAATTATTCTTTCACATGGATATCAAGCAGCAATGTAATTCAACAATAAAAAACTGATCTCAAATACCAGAAAAGATCATAAAAAATGCAGCAACCATGAGAGTAAATGTGTTAACACGAGTGTCATTCATCACATCATCTGAACAGTAAAGTAGGTTCATTTTTGTACTTGTTCTTTTTGTATAAGTACAGCCTGGGCTGTCAGAATTTGTCATAATTTCAATTAAAGTTAAAATATTAAACTACTGGTCTGATTTCTTAAAAATCGTGGAATCTTCTCCTAATCCTAATAATCCTAATAACTAGTCTTTTTAAACCAGATTCAACCATCATCACGTCACAATGTTATTTACGGTATATTAATAAACAAGAGTCACCTGTTCTAATCTGGATGCGAAGGCCACAGTAACTGACAAAACAAAAAAGTCTTTGCAAAGATCCGCTGGTCCGATCTGATGATATCCTTCATCTTCATTCAAAACGGCCTCCAATTTCATAGAATCAAGATTTGCTATTACAGGAGAACCTAAAACACACAGTGGTGAAAGAATTGTTATAGAACAAAGACTGTATATGCTGTACATCTGTATTGTACTAAATAATACTAAATAAATGAAAGATTTACCGGGTCTCAGTGGAGCTTTCTTTGCCTTAAACAGGATCGATTGATCAGGCTGCTGTTTTGTATCGTTCTCTAGAACCATGCTCAACAACAGTGCTGGCTTCAGTTTGGTGTACTTGCTACTCAGCAAAGGAAACCACTTGGGAGGCTATAAAAAGCAAAAGATTTGATGACGGAATATTTTGTAATTTTTAAATTTTGCAAAAAACAAAGAAGCAATTACAACACAGTAAGTTTACAGAGAAATACAACCAGACTTTTCCTTCAAAAACAAAATTCTATAACATCTAGTTATCTGTGTTTATCCAGGAGTAAAGATCCCATGTTACAGAAGGTTTTTAAATGGCAGCTGTGATGTAAACGCTTGCTTTGTGCAACAGTATTTAATAAGACAAGTTTCCATTATTGCAATTGCACAGTGCACAACAAAACTGAACAGCAATCCAGATGTGCATGATGTACATATACACGAAAAATAAAATACATAGGCAAAAGTTAGATACATATAGAGATGAACCAATAATACAATTTCATATCACATTTATCGATATATGTGATAAAAAGTAAAATAAATAAAGACTGATTAACAAACAAAGCAACTTTAAAAAATACAGGACGAACAGAAACCTTCTGTTGAGCAAGCCGAGGGCGACTGTGGCAAGGAAAAACTCCCTGAAAATTACAGGAAGAAACCTTGAGAGGAACCGGACTCAACAGGGCCCCCCGTCCTTCTTGGGTAGTCCTTGTAAGCAGCAGTATTGGAATTGCAGTCTCAATTTAAACACGTCACGAAAGACGTTAATCAATTCCTCTCTATATACACAAAATATTTTCAAAATGTAAAGAACACAAATAGGACAACAAATATTTAAAGAAAATAGCAGTGAGGTAGCAGGGAAGTGATATGATTGAGTTGGTTATATAATAATTGGTGGTGGTTATACCGTATTAACCCGAGTATAAGCGGCACTTTTTTCCAAAATTTTGAACATAAAAAACTGCGGTGCTGCTTATTTGTGCGACCGATAAATGTTCAGTTGTAA
>JAOTRQ010079834.1:0-11625 GCA_028565875.1 Hoplisoma paleatum
CGTGTGTGTGCACTTTTAAGGACCAGCTTCCAATCTCGTTTTACTATGTATACTGTGTATGCTGTGGACAATGATAATAAAGGCTTTCTATTCTATTCTTCTATTTTAAAACAAAGGCCATGGCAATAGGGGGGACAATGGAGAGAGCAAACGAAATTAACAACTTCTTCAATCGGTTCAAGCAATGCAGTACCCACCACCTCCTCCACCACTCCACACACTGCAGCAACCCCCACCTTCTCCTCCATCTCACACAATACAGCAAACCCCGTCCAATCACCCATCCCACAAACATGACAACTGGCCCCCCATCACCCTGTACACAATGACTCTGACCCCCCCACATATCACAGCAGACCAAGTCAGAGGTCAACTGAGAAAGCTTCACCCCAGGAAAGCAGCAGGCCCGAACAATGTGTGTCCCAGAATACTGAAAACCTGCACTGCTGAATTGGGCGAACCACTCCAACCTCTGTTCAACCACAGCCTACAACTGGGAAGAGTGCCCACCCTCTGGAAGACATTGTGCATAGTTCCAGTTCCCAAAATGAACTGGCCCACTGAGCTAAATGACTTCCGACCAGTGGCACTCACTTCACACCTGATGACATTGGAGCAGCTTTTTCTCAGTCTCTTCAGACCCCAGGTGCAACATGCCCAGGATAACCTGCAGTGCGCATACCAGGAAGGTGCTGGGGTGGAGGATGCCACCCTCTACCTACTACATCGAACCCACTCGTACCTGGAAAAGTGCAATGGCATAGTGAGGATACTATTATTGGACTTCTCAAGTGCTTTCAACACCATCCAGCCTGCCATATTGGAAAACAAGCTAAACAGGATGCAAGTAGACCCCTGCCTGGTAACCTGGATTTCCAACTACCTCACAGACCGGCCACAGTATGTCAGACTGAAGGACATCAGGTATGATATTGTGACTAGCAGCACTGGAGCACCACAAGGTGCAGTACTGGCTCCACTACAGCAGATTTCTGCTACAACTCAGAGCTGTGTCACATCCAGAAGTTTGCTGATGACACAGCTATCGTGGGGTGCATCAGGGATGATGGAGAGGAGGAGTACAAAAGTCTGGTGAGCGACTTCACTGTCTGGTGCCATAAGAACAACCTGCAGCTCAACACATCAAAAACCAAGAAGCTGGTCATTGACTTTGGGAGGTCCAGACTAAAGCCACAACCAGTCATGATCAAGGGAGTCGAGGTGAAAGCGGTGGACTCCTATAAGTACCTGGGGCTATGGCTGGACAACAAGCTGGACTGGACCTGTAATACTGACCACCTGTACAGGAAAGGACAATGCATGCTGTACTTTCTGAGAAGACTCAGATCGTTTAATATCTGCAGGAAGCTCCTGTGGATGTTTTACCAGTCTGTATTCACTCCTTTTCTAAAATGTGGTGTGCTGGGTGGCAGCATATCAAAAAAGGACACATCCAGGCGGGACAAACTGATCAGGCGGGCTGGCTCTGTGATCGGCATGCAACTGGATTCTCTGCTGACAGTGGCTAAGACGAAGACCCTGAACAAACTGCTGGACATAATGGACGATGCGAGGCACCCGCTACACAAAGTCATTATTCACCAGAGAAGCCAGTTCAGTGAGATAATGCTTCTTCCCAAGTGCAGAACCAACAGACTGAAAAATTATTTTGTCCCTCATGCCATCATACTGTACAACTCCTCACTGGGGGGGAGGGGCAACAGGGTGAAAATGGGAAGAACAGTTAACTGGACTACCACATAAGCACAATAGTTTCACCTATTAATAATTTTTATGCACATTGTACTTTTTATATATGCTGTTTACAACCCCAAAACACTGTACAGAGACAAAATAACTTTCTTACTTTACCTTACTACTTACTTACTTACTGTGTTACTTTTATTCTTACTTATTTAATGCTTTCTTTGAGTGTAATTATGATGCCTGGGACCTCAATTGCCCTGAGGGAACCACCCAAAGAGATCAATAAAGTTCTATCTATCTCTATCTATCATATAACGTTGCAGCTATGTGTTTCATTTGTGTTAAAGCATCTGAAATGTTTCCTCTCAGTTCATCATTCAGAGGAAAATATATATACACAACAATGTTGACACAAATCTCTTCTTTAGCTAACAGAATACATAATTAAAGCATGAGCGTTCACATCCGGTTCTCCTTTTGGTGAATTCCGTTTCATTTTCCATGCTTCAGCTACTTCAGTAAGGTCACTGATATGTAGCTTTTAAATAAACGGTTTATTTACTCCAGGCATGTACTGTCTGGTGCGAACTCCTGCTTAGCTGTGAAGTTTGCATATTTCCAAAACATGTTACCTTCCACACTGCAATAACTCCTGGTCAAGTCAATTTCTCATCCTTTCCTTGGCACAGACTAAATAGCAGTCCTCTTATCACCACTAGGAGTAACAACATTACCACAGGAATGATGCAGCATAGTCTTGGCACTATCAGATTGCTTCTTTTGAAGGAGCCCATGATATCTTTCCAGAAGGTTCGCTGTGAGATATCTCTTTAACTCTCTAAACTCTTTGTTGCATGCAGCCTACATGCCACTGGGAAAGGTTTTAACCTTCGTGTTCCGGCCCCACGGTCTCCTGCTGTGATTAAAGAAGAGAAAAAAATATGCAAACAGGACACCTATAGACTTGCTAAAGAGTTGCTAAGCTGTATGAGACTAAAGAAAGAGTTTACAAAAGCAGAAACTACCCGAAAAAAACATAATCCAACAGGCCCATCTAAAGTGTCTTTAAAAAAAAAAGATGAAAAATGGAAAAAGTTCTTCACTATGAAGTTATGGCTAATACTACTTTGCAAATAGATGAAACTCAGGTGTAATGCTTAAGTTAATTTTTGAAAAAAATGTCTGAGATTTTATCAGAAGAATTTTCAGGACATTTGTGCTCTGAAACCAAATAAATTGGCAACGGTTCCATGGCATAACTAATAGCTGAAAGCAGGAACAATTCTGAATTATTTCAATCAAATGATAAGGTAAAATGTTTGATCCCGTAAAGGAAGAATCAGCTGTTTATCTTTAAATTAACACCTTAAACTATTTTGCCTTTTGTGAAGAAAGTCATTGATGATGAAGACAGAACATATTTGAGCAAGACTGGCTGAAAAGAATTCTTGGCAGAAAGAAAAACATTTAAAAAAAATTAACAATAGTAATTCAAAAGAAAAAGATACTACAGCTTAAATAAATTTTCTATAGGAAGATTTAGACCAGCCCTATTTTGTAAAAACCTTTCCTGATCAAGCAGCGAATGAACCATTGTTTACGGCACCCGTAATCTTTGGCTATATTAGTACCAGCGACACCAACCATCAACAAGAAGAGTCTAAACTAACAGAAATAAACTAATCTCTCACAACTGTTGGGTGCCTAATTGATGTGATCACAGAATTAACCAAAGAACAGACAGAAGACATTTCTGAAACCTAGACAGATTAGACACTACTGAGCTTTGAAAAATGGATGAATTAGCTGATGAAACTAAATCATCTGGACTTGAGATTGATTCCTTTAAGAAATTTTGCCTTCCAACAAATGGAAAAGAACTGGAAATCACAAATGATACAGTCCAAGGCACATCTACAGATGTGGAAGTAGTAGATGGTCAGGAAGGTCACTCCTACACCAATGCTAGACTGTGCTGGAACTGTTTGCTGTGCTCAAAAATAAAACGTATTCTACACTGCATGATCATGATGGAACTCATTGGATCAACACAGCAAGTCATGTTGAAAAAAAATTGTTTCAATTCATGCAAGATGACACAAAAGAAACAATGGACATTCTGAATCAAGAATCAAGAGATTCTTGATCAACAGAATAAGAATCAAGAGATTAACGCATTAGATCTAGAAAAAGCTAAACATCTGACAATGTGTAAAGATACAGCAGAAGATATAAACAGAAAAAAATGAAAAGATGGATTAAAGAAACTGAGGAAAAAGAGTTTCCATCGACAGTCTTTCTGCCTCAATAGGTAAAAAAATACAGGATTACAGGTTTAGAAAAATACACCCAAAGATCACCGTACGCCACTCAACATAGCTTCAGTGGAGTCTCTTCCGCTTCCATCACAACCCAGCCCTTGAAAAAATATTTTGTAAAAGATGCAGCAGCACCAAGCAAAAACACAACTGGGTTTAAACTCCCGGGTAGGCAAAAAAATATATTAAAATTTGATTTGTCATTAAAATTAGTATGTTTGGCAATTTCTAAAAAAAATATGAAGTATTTACAATTCAAAACTTAAAAATGGATGTAATTATAAAGCAAGCAAACTATAAATACTATAATTGATCAACTAATATTCTGGCACACAATAATTTCCAAATTCAGTTCAATGTGTATTGGCTACTAATGAACATTTACATATAAATTGCTTTGGGTTTGTCATTTTGAAATATGGTATGCCCTCCAGGACAAAATACACAGTCTATTAGTGTTTTTTTAATATGTCCCTGGTGTTGGATGCAAAACATACCCCATAGTTAATACTACTTATAGTTGGTTCTACAACCGCTATGTTTCTAATGGATTATGTAAGAGTGTATTCCCATGAGAAGAGGCCAAATTTCTTTTTGTTCCAAGATGTTGTTTGTTGTTTTTAACACTAGATGGTGGCAGTCCCCAGAAGAAGAGTTTTTTTCTAAAATAGATGATTTAACTTTTAACCTTTTTCCATGAGTAAAATTATAAGTAATATTAATTTAGTAATTTCAAACGATTTTATTTAATTTAGTAAGTATTGCAATAAGTTTGCAATCTTTTATTTAAGAGACAAAAGTGTCAAAGTTGAAAGTACGACGCTTATTAAAAAACGAATTAGCGAAAGTTTTACGCAAATCACGTCTTGCCCAGACCAGGACAGCGATGATGGATGGGAAGAAACAAAGTGGCCTACACGCAAAGAGCCGAAAAGGACCGTTGCAGCCAAAATACTACTGTTCGGAGGTACGTGTGTTTACATTTATAAAGTTATTGTAACTCGGTTTGAAACAATGTGATTGAAGTTCATTGCGCTTACATGAAAAATAATAACACTTCAGTGGTGGGAGTTAGAAAAGATTAGCGGCAGCTAAGTTTGAGACATAAATCGTCATTTTAAGTTTCTACAATCCGACAGTATGAGAGAGTGACGCAAAGGTTCAAGCTACTGTTAATTTTCACTTATATTGTTGAAGTACTGTGATTAGGTTCAAATTACTGAGTCATTTGGTTAACCTGTTCTATGCTACCATCTGCATTAGCAACTTGGTTAACTAGCTGTCTCTGTCTCTTCAGCTATAGGTATATGTAAGTACCCCAAATGTATGTGTGCTAATCTGAGTGGCCTGTGAAGATGGTATGTGTGAGTGTGTACTCAGTTACTCCCTTTCCAAGCCAAGAATAGTCCTACACACAGAATAAACTGGATTTATATTTATTATATCCCTTGACAATTAAAATGAAATAGTATCCCCAAATTGGAAAGTAAAATTTATGTAAAAGAAAATGTTTGTCATAACACTCTGGGGCACTGTAACCACTCTGTAACCCAAATTACACAAAAGCTATTATCAAAACAAAAAAAACAATTAAATAATGGACATGCAATCAACAGTTATTGACATTGATCAACATTGTAAGCCTACAATCCATTAAAGAAAGTACAGCGCATTCTTTCCCGACATTCGGACTGATACAAAATCAAAACAAATTGATCAAAAACAAACAAACCTTTAACGAATCACGGAAAAATGAACTCCCGAACGCATCTAGAGCAACTGTAGACAATTCAAGTAGCAGGAAACGCTCACCAGTGGCGCAAAATGCAAACTGAAAACACCCGAGCACACCGAACCGAAACAACACTCCCAGTGCGATATGGTGACGTCACCACACAAAAAAACCCATCGTTCGATTGCACTTGAAAATTCTCGATCTCCTGGTCCACGCGAATAAACTCCATAGATCCTTTTTCTCAGCTCTCTTCTCCATGCGTGAACAACGCTTCCTCCCCTTTTTTGTCCGGTCTTTAACTTCTGCTCAACAAGTAGTTCTGCCACATCTGTCACAAGCAATGACTTAGCAGGGTTAGATGTTAGTTGACATTTTTTAAGTGCAGACTTTGATTTCATCAGTCCACTTGTGTGCAATGAAGCTGAAATTAATTGCTGACCTTGAACAGAGCCCAAGAGAAATTTCCCTCAACTAAGTCTGACAGGCAACACTTCCTGTTAGGTAGTACCACTAAAGCCTGGCCCACAGACTTCACAGATAATCACATACAAACTGGGCAGGGAACACTGCAAACAAAAAGAAAAGTAAACATTTATGCATGGATTCTTTTTTTCTCTAACCTCTTTGGTAAGAATGACAGACACATATTAAGTGGTATGAAAAAAAAGTTTCATAAAAGATTTTTTCTCATCTTTTGTGTGTTTGTCAAACTTAATAGAACCAGATAACCAAACAAATAAAAAACTGAAAAAATAACACAATAAGCTGAAGTTTATAAATGATAGTCTTTATTATTAAAAGGAAAAGAAATCCAAACCTACATGTACCTTTTTGAAAACATGATTGCCCCTAAATTTAATAACTGGTCAGACCATCCTTAAACATTTGTATTATTCAGCATTAACATGAGCCTTTCACAGCACTGTAGAGATATTTTTCTTACCAATCTTTGCAGAATGGTTGTAATTCAGTAGCATTGGCAGGCTTCTGGGCATGTACTTTCTTTTTAAGGTAATGCTACAGTATCTCAATTAGAATCAGGTAAGGACTGTGACTAGGCCGCTTCAAATTCTTAACTTTGTGTTTCTTAAGTCAATCAGATTAGGACTTGCTGATGTGATTTATCATTGCCCTGCTGCAGAAGACACGTGTGCTTCTGCTTGAGGTCATAGAACATATAGTCGGACACTCTACCTTAGGGTTTTTTGATAGACAGCTGAATTTATGGTTCATCACTAAATTTTACTATGTGTATAATGTTTCCTTAATGAAATATTTACATCTGTTACATATATGCCAAATGTAATGGGACAACACCCTCCAAAATGTTCAACTTTTGTCTCGTCATTTCACAGAGTAGTCTTTCAAAGGTCTTGGGGATCATTACAATATTTTCCGGTGAAAGTTAGACAAACTATTTTGAAAAAAGAAACAATGATTATATACAATGACCCCAACAATTAGTGGCACCCCTGGTTAAGAAATACTCTAAGCATCTAATTTTTATCTAACATACTAATGTTATATACTCATCTAACAGACTAATCAATAGTCCTGTAAATGCCAAGTCAGACATCTATTTTCAGATGTCACTATAACCAGTTTACCATGCACCAGTAATTTGCTCAGATGAACAAGAAAGAAAATAATCAATAAAAATAAAAATGATCGAAATTTTATTGTGTCACTGAAAAAGGTGGATAGAAACAAGCTTTGTGAATCAATCATGTTTCAAACTCTAGATGTCCATTTATACTCATGTTTTGACCAGACTGCCAACTGTTAATTTATCTGCATTTTGGAGTCTGATACTGTACAAACCTGGGAGACCACCTGAGCATGGGGTATTCACATTTGTGCATGTGTGGTAATTTTGAAAAAAACAAGAAAGAAATATTTGTTGACTCAACAAATCATACTCACAAAAAAGTGTAGCTTCTTCTAGAATTTGTTTAGCTGTACTAAATGTACAAGTAAGTATGTGGTCAGGAAAGTAATACGTATATATATATATATATATATATATATATATATATATCAGGAATGTTATTTTTACTCTGAATTTAGAGAAAGACATTCAGTGAAAGTACATATTTGCATTGGCTTAACTTCTTGTGAAATTAAGTTTATCAAACTCAAGTTTGTTATATAATTGACTGAGAAGAAGAGCGAAGTCAGGTGTAAAAATAATTGATCCTAGTTTTATTTAGATGTATTATACTTGTAATTGTGTTTCTAACATTTTATTATGCTGTTACAAAACACATTTAATTATATGTGCTAGCTAGCGTATTCTAGATATACGTAAGTGTCTGTATTTTACCCGTTTACCTGTTTCCAATTCTTGGGTCTTTCTGTGGACCACTACCGGGCCCCAGAGTTTCTGCAATTGTTGCCAGGTCTTTCTCCAAAAATCTCTACGGGATCGTGTAAATCTACAGGACAATTTTCACATCTCCAATCAACCTGGTGCATGTTTTTTTTGATTGTGGGAGGAAACCGGAGTGCCCGAAGAAATGTCACGCTGACACGGAGTGAAATTCAAACTCCACACAGAAAGCCCCCGGCCGGAATCGAACCTGGGACTTATTGCTGTGAGGCAACAGTGCTAACCACTTAGCCAACGTGCCACCAGATTTAAGTGTAAAGAAGTATAAATTCAGCTACCGGTTGGCTACTGTTTTAACTACATTTGACGTCATGTTTATGGTTTGATGATAATACTGTTTTTATAAATACTTTAGTTTCGAATTTTGATTCGAAAAAGTTGATCAGAACAAAGCTGATTTGCCACGTGACCTGTCTCACTAAATGGTTGGATTAAGCTAGTCTTCAATACGTAATTATATAATTACAAAGTAATTGTTTGTCGTAAATAGAGCTTAAAATAGTTAAATAAAGATTATGGTTGACTGATGTATTTTTAATGTAATTTCAAAATTTTTCGATGTGTGGCGGAACAAATTGTAGAGAAAAGTTGAAGACCGGACAAAAAAAGAAGGGAAGCGTTGTTCGTGCATGGAGAATGAGAGTTGAGTAATAGTACCTACGGAGCTGATTTCTGTGGACCAGGAGATAGAAGGCTTGCAGAATTTTTCTTAAAGGTCTAGGAGAGAAATTAAAAGACGAACTAGCGATCCGAGACCTCCCTATGTCCCTGGCCAAACTCTACACTGTAGTCGTCCAGTTAGATGCCCGAATGAGGCAACGCCAACGGGAACGCTCCGAATGCTTTCGGGCACAAGACTACAGGGTTCAACGGGCACGGTCACCCCAACCAGAAAGCTCCATAGCCCCAGATGAGGAACCCATGCAATTGGGCGTAGCCCAGACTCCTGTACCCAGGAATCACAGAGATCTTGAGCGGTCCAGGCCGGTGGAAAACATACAGGCCAGTCTTTTGATCAGGGGAGAAGGACAGGGTCAACCGGTAAGCCCCGTCTCGGGTTTGGCTGTAAGAGCCACATTAGGCGTGGCTGGGACCCCCTCAAAGAGGTGGAGGTCTGGGTGGACTCTGGGTCAGCGACCAACTTTATTGACCGCCAACTCGTCAACCAGCTCGGACTTCACCCTCAGTGTTTGGAGGGTTCTTTGTCTATTGTGGCCATTGATGGACACCCACTGGGGGGTGGACTTATTCGGGAGATAACCCCATTTCGTTTTTTATCACGTGTTCCCCCAAAATGCAAGTAATTTTGGGGTACTCCTGATTAGCCTTGCACAACCCGACAATAGACTGATGCACAAGGTCAATAGTTTCTTGGGTGCCCAGATGCATGAAGGCAAGCTTATTTCGATGGTCCGAGCAGAGAACCTCACCATCGACGGCACATAGTATACATCCTAACCTCACACAGGTACCAGAGGAGTATCACGATCTGGCAGAGGCCTCTAGTAAAACAAATGCTCAACAATTACCTCCTCATAGTCCTTTTGATTGCGCCTTTAACCTACAGCCATGGAAGAATCAGACAGTGTTGGAGTGGCCGGTCGCACAATCATTGCGACAGGTTCAGAGGTTTTTAGGGTTTGCAAATTTTTATGGGCGATTTATCCAAGGGTTCAGTTCAGTGGCGGCACCACTGACTGAATTATCCAAATGCACGAAGGGTCCATTTAGATTGAAACAAAAGGCACAAGAGGCGTTTGAGACCCTTCAAGAATGTTTGACCGCTCCTGCTGCGCTGTGCCTTCCGGATCCAGCATTGCCCTTCATCGTGGAGGTGGATGCATTGGAGATAGGGGTGGTGGCAGTGTTGTCCCAATGCCGGGGGGATAACCAAAAGGTGTACCCATGTGCCTACCTCTCCCACAGACTAACGCCAGCACAATGCAAATACCCCATTGGAGATAGGAAGCTCCTGGCCATTAAGCTGGCCTTACAGGAGTGGCGTCACTGGTTGGAGGGCTCACCTCACCCATTTTTGGTCTGGACTGACAAAGATTTGGCCTACATTCAACAGGCCAAACTATTAAATGCTCGACAGGCCCGATGGTCATCATTTTTTGAACAGTTTAGGTTCACTTAATTCATTGTCATTAGGTTCATTGTCACGTCAATGGGATCCTCCCAATCTTGACACTGAACCAGAACCGATTCTTCCTGGGACCCAAATCGTAGTCCCGCTCATGTGGGACATTGAACGGAGAGTTCGTAGAAGCAAGGAGGCCTGGCATAAGGCAAAGCACTCAGTAGAGGCCACTAACGCCATGATGCGGCACACAGCAGACAGAAGCGCTAGAGGGATTGGAGACGCTCCAGCCTATACTGTACAGTCATTAATCGACGTCCGGAGAGTTCAAGGGTCAACCCAGTACTTGGTCGATTGGGAGGACTATGGCTTGGAACACAGGTCCTGGGTGCCATCAAGGAGCATCCTAGATCCGGCTTGACACCTGACTAAAGGATTATTTAAAGGAGCACCGAGCCGGTGCTCGGTGTCACACCCTCTCTCTATCTGTACACTTCTTGCACAATGCTTTGTTAGGGATCGCGTTTGTAGCGGTGTCGAGTAGTGACCCGCAAGATAATATTTTTCATAGGAGCTAGGGAAAGCTTTATTTCTGGGTGTGGCCGAGGATCGGCCGACATAATCGCTTGGTTCCAGTTTTAAGTGTCAGAGCGCAGATCTGGATCGTGTTAAAAGAGCCAGAGGGAAATCTGCGCATGCGCTCCGGTTTTGCACCCAAGCATCCCACTATTGCACACTTCCTAATGTCCGCATAAACACAAGGAGGTGTAGATGTTTCGATTCTTTAAGGAAGTGTTTTCCTCGCTGTTAGAGCAAGTCCGGCTTTAACTCTATTAGTAAATACACAAGCGAAGGTTCAGCTTGTATACCGATGCGCCACCCTGCAGTGTAAGCCGTAGGTGGCGCATGTGATAACTCCAAGTTCGAGGAGTTGAGATCAGCTGATCAAATGTATTTTGATTTGGGCTTTACTTTTCTTTATAGTTAATTCTTTCTTTAAGCCTTTGCGTTTTATTTATTTATTATACCTTATTTTCTGTTGGGCTTGGGCTGGACCGGTGTAGGTTTTCTTTGGATTCTTACCCGCAATACTAAATCCTCTTTTACCCTAGTGGTAATCATAACAGAAACCATGTCTCTATGAGATAAACAGAAACTGTGTGTTTCTTGGCTGGAGAAATGTACAGCGTGGTGAAATCCACTTCATGTTATTTTTCAAATAAAACAAAAGTAACAAAAAACAGGAATTTATAATCAGTCATGATGCAGATCTCAGTATTAAATGGAGAACTCATCATGGCATTTTATTTTATTTATTTTATTTTACCTTTATTTAACCAGGCAGATCATTAAGAACACGTTCTTATTTACAGTGATGGCCTGACATAAAACA
>JAOTRQ010079844.1:0-11624 GCA_028565875.1 Hoplisoma paleatum
ACGCACGCACGCACGCACGCACGCACGCACGCACACACGCACACACACACACACACACACACACACACACACACACAGCAGCCTACCCAGAGTCCAAGTGGCCTACATCCTACAACAATATTGGTGTCACTCACTAACAAAAAGATCTGATGTTTCTATTTTGATGTATTTCAGGTTTAAATCACAGTGTGTTTTTTAGGAACAACAACAAAAAGAACTTGGTAGACTAGGCTTGTAAAATAATTCATACATACACGTTTGTGCATGACACCCAGGTGGCATAGTGGTTTCAACTTGTCCATTGCAACTCAGCTCTGCCATCCAACTGGACTGGACGCCTACACGAATGGAAAGCTGATTAAGGACGGCTCTGCTGATAAATGGATCCACAAATGAACTGCAAGTGCACTTGAAAAAAGGCAGTCAGCTACCGCACAAGTGTCAGAGGTTGTGCTTGC
This sequence comes from Hoplisoma paleatum, assembly GCA_028565875.1. Taxonomy (NCBI): domain Eukaryota; kingdom Metazoa; phylum Chordata; class Actinopteri; order Siluriformes; family Callichthyidae; genus Hoplisoma; species Hoplisoma paleatum. Next base: position 459 of record JAOTRQ010079844.1, read on the forward strand.
TTATTCGCAATGAGGTCAAAAGTCAGCATAAGTAGAGGAAGCACAAATGGATAACAAAGGATGCGAGTAAAACCCAATATTTAATAAATGTGAAAATTGATCTGTCAGATGGTCATCCTCGATCGGTAAAAAACTTCAAATTGATTAAACTTACAACAATATAATGATTTCAATTAAATGCACATTCCTGAAAAATAGACAATTTATGCCTGGATGTATAGACCCAGCTGATAAATATTCCTTACGCAAGTCTCATCAATACACAAAGACAGTCATGAACAATCTTCAGTTCAGATCACTTGCATGGTTTTTTTACTGTGGAAGCAAACCACAGCACCTGCGATAATCCCATGCCATTTGGCCACATTGCTAACCACTAGAGTTAGCAACTGTTTATGGTCACGACACATCTACAGCAGCTAAAAATGCAATTCAGGTAAATGAGGTCGCAATTCATTTATGTGGATTCGAGGGGATATCAAAACATGAAAGTGTTTTGCTGGGTATTCTAGACTGTGTAGTTTTCATTTATCAAGGTCTATAAGTTGTGTATTGCAGCTTCCATTTATTTTATCATTCAAAATATAGCCATTTAGTGACTGATTTTAAAGAATTCCTTAGACAAAGCTACATTATACAAATACCAAAACAATTCACTGATACCAAAATGTGGAAAATTAGACACATCTATGCATTGCCCCCCCATACACACAGAATGTAGCAGGACATGACAACAAAGGAGAAGGACATGAATTGTTGTGCATGTTTTAGCTACTTCCTTTTTCCTAGTAAAGGTTACACACTGGACAACAAATCAGTTCTTTAAGTCAAAGTCAGCATGTTTGCACTATTTGAATCACCATAATGCTGGATGACGCACAGATGAGCTCTCACTTCCAGAAGGCATGTTTATCTGCCCTGCTCTGTATTGTTCTGGATATAAACGGCATGTCCAATCTTTTTACCTGATACACCCAGAGTGCACCCTTGTGAGTCACCCTGCACCTGTGTCGGTATAATAATAACACCTGAGACACATCCATAAAATATAAAATGATTGGCTGACCTAGTTGCTTATGCTCAAATGTCTATGTCAATATTTTAAATCAATGCATCCCGTTTATAAAAAACATGTTTATAAAAGTCCTATTAAATTCCATAATTTCTTCATTCAAACAATAGTTCATATGATTTCCCTCAGTACTGTTTACTGTGTGAAAAACAGAAGTTGAGGTTTGTTCAGTCACTAGTCGGATTCATTTTTAATATATAAATAAATGAACAAAGTAGTAAGTTGCATACATATTGTGTACAACCAATTTATTTAAACAAAAAACTAATTGTGTAGTATGAGCTAATGTGAAAGTACTCCTATCGATGTCATTGAGCTAAGGGACATTAGCTAAGGGAGCTTATTGGGAGAACCAACTGCAAAATTGGCCGAATATTATGGCACGTGTGCTTTTGGCCAATCAAAAAGCTTAGTTTTCAGTAGATAGCCGGTCCCCTCTTTGAAGTAATATGGAGATGTTTTTAATTACTAAAAATAAAACACATTAAAAATTCACATTAAAAGTAAGTTAAAGTTTCGTCTTGTGAACCAAATATTGGTGTCAAGTCTCGCATCCCTACTAATGTATAGACGGTGTAGTCTAGTGGGTAAAGCTTTGACCCCAATATCCATAGAAGTTGGATGATTTTGTTGTATTGTACATCTCTAAAAGTGTCCACCAGGTCAAAATAAAAAAGCTAAAAACACTACTTCGAAAACTGCAGCAGAGAATTTTCATTTTGGACATCCTATGCTTGATGATGTAAATTTAAGTTTAACCATTATGTTTGACTGAGCTATAATGTAAAATGTATATATCTGACTGAAAAACGAGGTCTGTGAAATAAGCAGATCTTCTCGATACTACTACTAATAAAACTAACTAAAACAGAATAGTACAGAATAGCACAGTCAGTCAATTTAAATTTTACTCAATTGCTGAAATTCAGCTTGGCAAAATTAAAATAAATGATTAATTAATCAAACTATTACGTTAGCATCTCACTGCTAAAATTGAGTGCTGGTTTTTAGAGTCATCTTGCCTGGATGTAAAAACTGAGTATCTGGACTTTGATATGAGTGTTATAATAATGGTGAGATTTACCCTAGGTATAGATCGAAGTTGTTCCACTTTAAAATGTCACATCAAAAAGTGCGTCAAGTTAATTACCACAAACAATGGTTAAAGAAAGCCCTGCTCAACAAAAATGCGTTTAGTCAAAAATAACTGATTTCATGGCTGTCATTAAAAGACACTGATAAAAGCTACAACACATGTCACATTGGTACTTTCATTTGGATCAGGCCCACTGTTTCTACAAAGAGTGGTAAATCTTCCCTTGTGTTTCATCGGACTGTATTAAATGACAACAGTTTAAAAAAGTACTCCCAAGCCCATGTAGCTATATTTATCCCAGCAGCATGATGGTTTCTCATGCAATGCTATCTAAGGTCGTGAACATTATACAGTGGCCTCTATTTTTTCATAATTTCCATTTTCTTATTTGCAAGCTTTCTCTTTCTCTCTTTATGTTCGCTTAACACTTTCGCAGACAAAGTAATAAAAAAGCTCAAAATTCGAAAAAAGCAACCCCCCCCCTCGCAATTTTGACCACCAGCTCATATCCAGATTCACTGCTGCATGCAGCAAAGACAAAAACTAAACAGGCTGGAAGTGACTCAATAGTGTCCTGGTAGGTTGCCATACTGACAGCATTGCATTTGCATGTGTTCAAATTTAAAATGCTCTGGGTTGTATGCCATAACATTTATGCACAATTGTGAATTATTTTACTTATATGATCTAACTTTTTCTGTTTGTATTAAATAAATATTACCCATACATATTAATTCTAGATTCCACACTTACTATTTTTAGTGATGGTTCCAGAAGAGATTGTGTAATACGCAAATTGTATAAATATAAAAAAATGTAATAGCAAAGCGTGCTCTATCTATAAGTGTGTTCCATTAGGTTCTGTGTGAAAAACACGGTGGCAAAGCAGATATTAAAATATGCATGTTTTGAAATTAAATACACTCTAGCTGGCCCCTAGGTCTAAGGAAGTATGTGAATGAGCAAATGTGTGAGTGTGTGCCGCTTTACCACATGGTTACACCCTGTCCAAAGAGTCTTTCTGCCTTGTTCTCAGCATTTGAGGAGGCAGCAAATCAATCATGATCTTATTCAGAACAAAGTGGATACTGAAGATGAATAAATTAGTCACCAGTTCTGCTACAGTGTCGAGTCACATGTTTTTGAGGCATGAACAGCAGGTAGATGGGATAAGAGTGACTCAACAAGATCTTGGTATGTTGTAACAGATATCTGAAACCCTCAAAAAGAAACCAACCATCCCATGATGCTCAATTGGCTTCAGGTTTGAGGAACTGTGATCAGAAATCTCACAAAACATGATTTCTGCAATCTAGTGAACAAGGTGGTGATAATAATGTTAGTGAATCATAAACTGTGCTGCACAAATAATTTGATAATAATCAAATCTTTCCTTTATATTACTGCATACCAGTCCAAGAGCAAAATAAATAAATTACAAAAAAATTGCACTAAACTATGGTAATATATCTAATATAAAAAGAACTGCTAATGGAATAACCTAAATATAAAGTGCTGAATTTGTGCCAGTTCTGGTAGCACAAAAGCACCTCATCACAAGAAACAGAGTTGATGAGCTTCTGCTGAAGACAAACATTTAGTATGCATTGTGCCTGTAAGCAAATAAAAACCATAGGAGACTCCCTACCAGTGACACTGGAAAAAATACAGTGGCTTAGCTTTAAGTGGCAGCAATAAGATCAGAAAAAGACAATAGCTAAAAGAAAGAAGACACTGTCTCCCTACAACAGATGCACCATTCAGGCTCTTTGACACACCCGCAGTTTGCATGGATCTGTAGGACTTGCCCATAAACAAATTCAATTGGTCACCACAGCGGATGTTCGGGACCGTTCTTGCTTAATTTCTTCTTTAGAATTGGTATGGAAAATCAAATCAGGCCTGTCTTAGAGGCAGCATTAAAAGCTTTTTGGACTTTTCTGTCTAATACGTGTTGCAATGCGTTCAATGAATATTTGCTGAGCCAAATTGTAATCTAACATCTTAATTCCACTACAATTAAATCAAACTTCCTGTTTGGGGGATGGGGACAGAACAAATGTCTAGGTTTGTTGTATGGCATGATGCTCTTCACAGAAAAGGTTTGAAATGAACAGCTGAAAACTGTTGGCGAATTTTGTATTAAAGAAGCTGAACTAGAATCATTCTGAATGCCCTCTTTATAGTCAGCCAAAAGTAGCAACCACACCTTTACACACTGGGCAGTGACAGCAAAAATAGTTACTATTGTTGATTGGACTTGGGAACAAGTTAAGTCAGTGTTTCAAAATCCTGGTCCTAAATTAACCACCACATTATTTGAACTTTTCATATATCTCATAATTCAGCAGAAGGTACCACACATCATATTCAGATATTTTAGATATCACACAATTATTATACACAATACTGAAGTACAGAGGCTAAATCACAGGTTTAAATCTCGAGTCACTAGTTTCACTTACATTCACATAAGTATTCATATTTCTGAAAGTGTATGGTTATATTTGCCACATCTAGCTAATATATCCCAAAGTATATTCTATTTAATGGCAATGTCATATCATAAAATTGCAAGTAATTCAAAATATTTCAACATTTTACTAAATCAGTTTTCCACTTAGCCAGTTAAACAGAACCTGATGATTCAAACAAACCTCATCAATTCTTCAAGTCTCTAGAATTTACCCAGAAACGTGTGAATAAACATAGGCATTATTGCCTAGAGAGTTTGGCGTGTGATGCCAGTTAAATATTAAAAGCTAGATAATTCATAAAACCTATAAAAGCCACAGTGTGCAGAAAACCACAATTTGATGAACCTGTAGAGTAAACCGGCTACAAGATCAGGAGTCTGGAACAATAATGGACAAAGCTGGATGGTTAAAAATTGTGAAAATATCCTTGTTACCAAATACCTTGTTTAAAGACTTAATTTTTGCTTGTAGCATTAATTCACTGACCCAACTAATTAAGTATTGCTGTTTATGTCTATCTTTTTATTTTCATATACATATCACTTTTCAACATGACATAAGGCACAACACATCTAAAACTGATTTCATAAATGACAGTGTCTTTCGGATGCGGAGCATGAAATGCATGACAAAATGTTTATATGAAACGATGATACAAAAGAGCAAAATCTAAAATTGTCTCCACTTAGTGTAATCCATTCAAAAAACAAGAATATTTAATTTTTAAGAATTAAAAGTTTTTAAGTTACTTTTTTATATAAAATGTAACTGTGTACATACAGGGTGTGATAAAAACATAGATGAGCATTATCCTGTGTGCACTCCTGAAAATCCCGTAAAAAATCCCAGCAATCAGTGCGGCATGGCTGCGCTCTTAAGATTTTTTCTATTTTTCAAAATCTAAATACTGTATTATTACTTAATTTGTATAAACAACTAAAAGTGTATTTACTTGCACGTTTGTGCACAGCAGTGGCGATTTAATACCAATCAACAAAATAAAATGACATAACAGGCATAAAAACTGGTATTTTCTAAATATAATAATTTAAATAATAAAATGATTTTGATTTGGCTGTAATAATGCAAACAAGCAATGCAACGACTTTGGTAAACTATGAAGCCGCACCGCTTCGTGGATTGTCAGAGCATTACGGCTACCTTATTTAGGAGTCTTGCGGTATGTCTCACTAGCAAACCTACTCTACCGCAGGACCACAGCTTCGAGAATTCATCTCATCTGATCAGCTGTTCAAACTCCACCACATCTAAGTCTGTCTTAGTAAAATCTCAGTCAGCTCTCCTACTTCCGCTCTTCTCATGTTGTAACGAGTTTAGTGAAGTCACATTAATGTTTCAGGCTAAGAAGTTTTTTAGCAAGATGACAGCACTAAAGCTGAACATTGAACACTAAATGTTATGTATTCTTTCTGTGCAACCTGGTACCAATTGAACCACGGACCAGTACCAGTCCGCAGCATAACGGAACAGGGACCATTGCTCTAGTGGACGGATATGACATGTGACATAATACAAATACATGTAGGTAGCTCATATAAAATGTATAGTTTTGAGAGAAAAAAAGCCAGTGCATTTAAAAAATCTTTTTCAACCTTAACCAGAATCTTTTGAGTTTGAGTAATTAGGAGAACGATTCTATAAATGAATTCTTACTGTTCTCAATGTGCTGCCTGGCCTCTTGGAAATCAAATTATTCAAAGTTTTTGTGTTTAGACAACTAAGCAGTTCAGATCAATTGATCTACAGTTTGAATATTGATGTATAAATTGATGGAAAGACAAATCTGTGTTGGCATTTTTATTGTCAAACTGTAAAGAACGTCCTAAACGCAATAATCGAGTTTACACATACAAGTACAGGCAAGTACTTGGCAAGTACACAAGTGTACATGAGTTAGTAGGGTGACAGACTACAAAAAGATTAATTGTTTTTTATCGAGTCAAATATCCTAGATTTAATTGTGTGTTATTTTATTATCACCACTGTGCTTTTACACTCTTAGGAATTATTCCTAAACCCTAGCCACTGCACCTTGGATGAACGGGTTAGGGATTAGGTGCCATGTTCAAGGGAACATCATTCACGTTGACATGTTGAATGTAACCAACAGCCTGCCAATCACAAGCCCAAGACTAAAACCACCAGGACTAAAAAAACTATTATAATACATTGAATTATTCCAACATTACAGTAGCAGTAAAGTATGGATGTAGTATGATTAGGATTGTACACTTCAGAAGCTTTAAGCAAGATATTGTGTGTATGTAGGGACTGAGCTCCAAAGAGGTCTTTTGACTAAATCTGTATAAATTCTCAGACACAAACATTTCAGGCAAATATTGATTGGAATGTTTAAGGTAAATCTCATTGTCTTTGGTTAACATAGGGGTTTTCATTGACTTAAAGCTTAAGATTTGAAAGCCACATACATAACCAATAAGGCACAAAATAAAACAATTACATTAATGACACATAAGCCTTGAACTTACAAGTATGGCAGAATTTCTGTTAAACAAAAGGTTTTAAAAATATTTTACAAGGGTTTTTGGTATCACTTTACTCCACCCAGTGTGTGTTTAACATGACTAGGACAATGAAAGCTTTATGGATAGTTGCGACTAGTTATGTTTTCCACTTAAAATAGCAAGAATTAGTTACAACTTAATTAGTCTTATTTAAATTTGTCATGTGTGGGTTTATAATGTCAACGTGCTTTTCAATTGTAAGAATGTCTTTATGTCGTGTCTGAACATTGTTTTTTATTTGTAATACAGCTCCAAAGCAGATGTGTATGAACGTCTTAGTTACGTCACTAGTAACTCATATCTAGCCCATACTATGTCAACAACCTGTGTTGTTTTCATTTTAATAGTAACCGCTTTACAAATGGAAGAAAATAGAAACCGTTAGGCTGTTTGTATAACATTTGAGTCGCAGTTATAAAGCTGTTCAGTTATTTCTATCAGAGCCGCTCATAATAACAGCTTTGCTAGACTAGAGTTGGTTAGCGGGCTAATTCATAAATCGGCACTTACCCTTCAGACAGACAGGCTGGGGTGGCTAAGTAGGCTAGCGTCCGTTTATAAGCGCTTTCACTCCAACTTATAAGAAGTAGTGCGTTAGGTCTTGGTCGTTAGCAGTTGACGCCAAAAATCTTGATTCTCCCACCTTTCTGATCCACTATCTATTAAGAGTCAAATTCCACATCCAGCTCCGGTCGCTGACTAATGAAGCTGCATTAGTGCAGTAAATAAAAACTCCACCCGGGCTAACAGCGGCCCAAGCACTCGTTTCACCCCAATCAACACCGAACGATGGAATTCTAAAGCTCTGATCATTCACACACAAGTTCGGCTGATAAACAGACCGAGTGATCATGCAGGGAAACGAAGTGTATTCGACCACACCCTGAATTTAGGCCGAAAAACTAAACCAGTAGCATTTTGGATCAAGCTGGCGCGTCCGGATCCGGATTCACAGTGAGCATGTTGTGGTGGTTTCTTTCTCACTGCCTGGATGTTCCTGGAACACCGGTCCCGCCCTACAGAAACTCCCACTACAGCCTCAGGAGAACTACAGCATTCAGCAGTCGTTATAAGACATGCACCACAATACAGCTTTACCAAACTGTAAACACAATATACACCGTACATAAATCTCCATACTGCAAATACTACATCCATTGTTTAGTGTTAATTATACACCATGTGTCGCACAGCATACGCCATTCATCATGCAGGTACACATCATTCATCATACAGTTTCACCCCAAAAAATATAATAAACAACACTAATTCAACGTTCAGATCATTCAAATTACAGTATATCTTCATCCACATGCACCACTCGGCATGCATGATTCACCACCATGCAGTAAAAGTTATACAGCATGCACCACACAGTGCGTGCTAACTTTACTCGGAAACATACATAACACAGTTTGAATTCCCAGCTGTGCTATCAGCCAGTGGGGGGTTTGTAGACAGACATGATTACTGCAAGGAGTCGGCACACAGACTAGTAGGAGAGAAGGCCTTGTGATTTACCAATTCTGTTTGAGGTGTGTTACTGTATGAAAATCAGTAAATTTTGGGTTCCCACTCAGAAACAAATCCAGGTATGAGTCTATTGTTGTTCTTTTGTTTAGTCATTTCATTTGAATGTGTTAATTACTGTGCAACTGATCAGAAATGCATGGTTGAAAGCTAACATTAAACTGTATTATCTACATCAAAAAAAACATTTAAATTTGCTCATCTTACCTATCTATGCAAATGCATTCTTTGAGATTAACAAATAATTTGCATATTTACATGTTGTTTGAATGTGTGCCTATATCCCATCTATCAGGCTTGACTCATTCTGCAAGTATTGTATTACTGTATGTACATCTGCCACTTAAATTAGACGGTGATAATTATGAACAATAAATAAATACACAGAAAGTGACTCAAATCTGATTAATCTTTTTAAAAGAGCCATTGCAAGATGTATCTGCATTATTATGAATACATCACCAGGAGGTTAAAAACAATCATCAGGAATGCAGTATGGTGCTCTCCTTCGGCCTGCATTACAACCAATTGGTAAAGCGAGGACAGAGTGGTTGCTTTGGATTGGCCTCCAGCAGCCTTATGTCACAGCCAATGGGAGCTGAGGATGTCTGCTCTCTGTTTCTAGGCGAACAGTGGGCTTTGAAGCTCTGCAGCCAGCTTTATGAATGGCATTTAAAGAGCTATGCCTCATCCTGCTGTTTTCTTTATCCAGCCATTCTGGGATATTCCATTATATACACGTATAACAATGAAAACCATTTGATACAGCATGTCTGACCTGTTTGACTTGCTTACTGTTGGTATAATGCAAATGAGCACTTTGTATGACCTAAGAAGAGCAAAGTCGATGTAAGAAAATGTTTTGTGTATGTCAAATGAAAAATTGTGCAAGTCCCACAAGTGACATAATTTGTAGAATAGGCATTTAACATTACAATTACTGGATCTTATTTGAAGTGAACATTAGTTTAAATGTTACTGCTTGCTACTAAAAATGAATATTAGAATTAGATAATCTAACACAGTCACCTTGTCCTTTTTGTCAGTGTTTGCTAAAATTTACTTTTACCATTTGAGTACCACCCTCCCCCACTTCCTATCGAAATTCAGCCCATGCAGTACGAACTCTTAAAGAAGAGTGTAGTTGTGTCTTTCTGTATGCAAAAGGTCACATGACTTTGAATTAGTAATATTGTTATGATTGAGAAGTGAAGTTAAGAATCCCACCCAGAGCCACAAGAACAGCTAGTTTTGGTCATTGTCTTATCAGGAGTGTTTTGTTAAAGATATACTATTGTTCGTACCAACACTGTCACAGTAGTGACACTGATAGACTGTCTTATATCATTATAGTTACATTACTGAGATGAGATAAAATGAGATATTAAACTAACTTTCTATGGCGTACTAATACTGCACATCTCTTTTGCAAGCACTGCTTATAGAATATGTGGTTGATAATGTATTGTTAACTTACAAATATTGTGTACATGAATGAATACAGTTAAGGGCAGTGAAACAAACAATAACACACACTTGTGAACACACACTATGGATCAGTGAGCACACTTGCCTGAGTGGTGGGCAGCCCTAGTCACGTCACCTGTAAAACAGTTAGCGTTTAGGTGCCTTTCTCAAGTAAGTTTCTTGCTGAACTGTTAGCTATCTGATTTTGATCAAATTATCATATATCACAGTTGATTGTGACAAAGTAGTGTTGCTCCTACTAAAAGAACACAAACATGGTCACTTGATGTTTTTGGACTTCAGGTCATAGATTTCCAGGGTATTTAAGAATTTTAACAAGCTATTCCAATGCTGTGCCACACTTGTAGTATATGTTACAAAGAGGTGCTGTAAATCACCAGATTCCTAAAGAGCCTGGGTTCAAATCTGTGTCATAGTCTGTATATTCTAGAAACTTTAGTCATTCTGTCTTATGGGTCCAAATTGACCTTAGATTATCCTGATCACTATGAAGTATTTTAAAGACGATTTTGATACACACAACCACACAACTAACTAGTGAAACTACATGTCAAGTCAAGTCAACTTTATTTAATTAGCCCTTTTTTCAATAAACATTGTCTCAAAACTTTACAAAATACAGGACGAACAGAAACCCCTGTTGAGCAAGCCGAGGGCAACTGTGGCAAGGAAGAACTCCATGAAAGTTACAAAACGAAACCTTGAGAGGAACCAGATTCAACAGGGCCCATCCTTCTAGAGTAGTTCTTGTATGCAGCAATATTGGAACTGCAGTCTCGACTTCAGTTCTTAGCCTCAGCGGTAAACTGGTTTCCATCATAATGCCAGGAAGAAATCTTTTAGAGCAGGGGTCACCAACGTGGTGCCCGCGGGCACCAGGCCGCCCGCGAGGACCTCATGAGTCGCCCGCGGGCCTGTTCTAAAAACAGCTCATAATAGTGAAAGTTACCAATGAAT
>JAOTRQ010079854.1:0-11623 GCA_028565875.1 Hoplisoma paleatum
CGCAAGTCCTTGCGAAATTCCATTGGTCCTTCGACTAATCGACCAATGGAATTTGGCCGACTAGTAATTTTTTCGGTAGACCAACGAATAATCGATTATTTGTGGACAGCCCTACTGGTTACGATTATAAAACCTGAACAATGAACACACCATTAACTGGGGTAATGAAACACTTTGTTCACAGTGCAATACGACTCACGATACCATATTTTACCCGATTAAAAATTAAACTATAAAAAATTACCATCCTGTGTAGTGTAGTGTACAGTGAAGATCAATTCTTCTTACGTGATTCACTAGTGATGTAATGATTCACACACACGGGTGTACGATTGATCAGATGATGGTTCATTGATTCAAGTCAAGCTTTAAGTGAATCGATTCTTGGCGTTTCTTTATAAATCGTTACATCCCTAACATTAACTAAGCATTTTTCCATCCTCAAGGGAACTTGAAGTCTCCTTGGTGCCTCATTTTCACCATCGCGTCCGTCTCTTTTTCCACAGATAAAGAAATATTTTGAGCTGGAGCCCTTGGCTCGGGGGAAGAGTTGGCTGCTGGAGGCCAGCACCATCGACAACATGGATGGCGTGAAGGAGAGCTTCAGTCAGCTCATCCAGCTGTTAGAGGAGAAGGACCAGGAGACAGGAGGCAGGATATGAGCCAGAAACCTCACATGCCAGACGCCCATCCGGACAATACAGATCCCCGCCTCCCAATGTCTGTTACTCCCACTGGCACTGAGGTGGAAGAAATGCAGCAGGTCTGATGGCTTGGATCGTGTACTCTGTCAGGTTTAAAGATTTCAGAAAGACAGATGTTGGGCATCTGAACGAATCGTCGTTTTTGCTTCCTGCGGTCTGAATATGGTTCGATTTGTCCCCATGTAATACAGACCCAGAAGCACATTCATATCTGCTCTTCTGTCAGAGAAACAGGAAAGATTTTCCATCATCCATTGGTTCCATTTAGCACCGTGTGAGATGTGAATGTGTGTGCACACACGTGTCTGTGTGTATTTGTGTACATACTAAAAGCCTTAAAATGCATAGTAATGTGTTTGTAAGTTAAACATCAGTGACAGAAACTTGTCAGTGCACAGTGGACTGATCGATACGGTCTTAAACGGTCCAAGTGACGTAATGATCATATATAATGAAAAGAAAACAAGTTGTACTCACAGTTTGTTTACATACAGTTTGTCTTACATGTGTGTGTGTGTGTGTATAAGTAACAAGGAGTTTACAGCAAGGGCCTGGACCGCTCCAATTCCACCCCTAACACAACACCACGTGGAAATCAAACCCATGTCCTCACAGTAAGGCAAGAGTGCTACACACCTAATATATTATATATTTTACCGACAGATTTCTCAAGGCTGTATGTAAACTTCTGACTTGTGCAGAATTCCCTGTCATGGCATCTCTGGAAAATGCATGGTTTTCCACTTCTGTCCCGACGTCCTCAGAATCATTTTAGTCCATATCTGTTTTGTAACTAAAGTCTAGAAAATGTTTTTTCATGTCATTGATGTAGTAAATGAATCACCTGAGTGTACAGGTGTGTGTTTAGTGCCAGTGCAATGATGTTCAGCAGTTTGGTGCGTGGTGACTGAATTCATCACACCTTTAGTTTTATATATATATATATATGAGTTGAATTTTGTAAACACAACACCCTGCTCATTTCAAATCATGCTCCATTGCAGTATTTCTTCAGACTGCTCTTGCTCTCGAATGTAAAACTGTCCCGTATAGTCAGTAGTGCCTCTTATTAGATGAAACGTCCTTCATCTAGACCTTCCTTTCAGCTTCCACACGGGGATTGAACCCGATCCTGCGATAGCCAAATTCTTTCTGTGCCACGTGGTGTGACCTCAGTACCAAAAGCATCCCGTAAAAAATTATACACACCTGGGATGTGTAGTCTTTGTAAAATAAATAATAAAAATAGATAATAAAAATGAAGAACTAACTGTTGTATTTATACCGCTGAAACCTTTTTGATAATATTCTGCTTAATTCAGCTGCTGTTTTGTAATTCTATCAGTAAAAATTTGTACAATTCTTAGCCTGGTTTAGGTTTAGATTAGTTTCAGAAGGCTGTGCGTCTCTTTCTACTGAAACAGATCTTCACATTTCACAGATAAACGTCGTGTAGATGTCATTAATACATTATTTCCTCAGAGCAACCTGGATAATAAAGGCTGAATCGAAAAAGTGTTTTCCTCTCGTCGTCTTTTCAGATTTGGGTTTCGGGTCTGTGATTACTTTAAAATAAGGAACAAATTTGGACATTAATATAAAAAATAAATAAATAAATATAAAAATTATTTTTTTTTTCATTATTTCATCATTTCATTTTTTCTTTCAGTCTGGTCATATCCAATTACTCGACTTTTACATTTCTACTTTAGTAATTTAGTAAATGAAAAACTATTTTAACAGCCCCATAAACACTCCGTCTGTCCTCTTTACATCATGTTTTGTAAACAGCAAGATAATCAGATTCCCATATTTTTTATGTTGTAAAAATGTTTAGATACGTTACCAGAAAGTTCTGCATTACTAGATTATTACTGAAGACATCCTAAAAGAAATGTTTTATTTTAGATTCTTTATGGTAGCCACAATTTGTTTCTGTGACAGCTTTGCACATTGCAACATTCATGACATTCATGAGGAAACATCTTGAAAGGTCTTAGATGAGGTGCTGAGAACTTATCGACTGCTCTTCCTTCACTTGCTGTCCCAACTCGTTGCTAATCATCTCAAATAGGTTTGTGGGGGACAATCATGATGATAGTGGAGGACAGGTCATCTGACACAGCACTTCTTAACTCGTGGCCTAATGCTGTGTACAATGTCAGAAAGGAAATCAAGAAAATACATTGAATAAGAAGAGTTCCAATGCAGTTCCAAAACTGCTACATACAAGGACGACCCAAGAAGGATTGTTGAGTCTGGTTCTTCTCAAAGTTTCTTCCTGTCATTTTCAGGGAGTTTTTCCTTGCCACAGTCGCCCTCGGCTTGCTCAACAGGGGTTTCTCTATCTGTCCAGTATTTTGTAAAGTTGCTTTGAGACAATGTCTATTATAAAAAGTGTGTTATATATAATCCTGACTTGACTTGAGATCCGTCTTTAGTACAGGATGCATATCCCATTTGGGTACAGATTGGACTAGCAAATTCGACACCCAAACCCTGATATGCGCCATAACTTGACAATTATAAAGATGCCATCAGGATTCTGAGTAAAAACAACACATTTGTTGATGTTTATTAATTTATTTGAAGAACAAAGTTAGCAGTGTCTATTATTTTCTACTAATTTACACTTTTCTGCATTTAGCAGGCAATTTTTGAAAGAAATTGTGCATTCAAATTGAGATCCTTGCAACATTTGAGGGAAAGTGTGTAAACTTTTATATTTTGCTTGGAAACAATACAGACAGTCATCAAGTGGTTACACAGAACCAAAAATATTTTAGTGGTGGAATAAAAATACATTATACATAAGCGTTTCCAGTATGTAACTTAACACCATTGTTGTGAATAAATGTAACCCAGAAGGCCTTGGTGGCTCTTTCTGTTGTCTAAGAACGAAACCTGGAGCTTCAGAGATGCTTCCTCTGATAATCCGAATCATCCCGATCCCTGTCGTGACTCAGACGTGGGGAATCCTTCCCTTCTGGGTTTTCCAATCACTCACAGACTTTCCTGTATGTGATGATTATTTTGTTTCCGTCTCTCCAGCTGCTTCACCAGCTCATATCCAGAGTATGAGTATTCGGCTTATGGAGTACGGATAGCATCTCGATGGGATGAGATCGACCCAATAAGGTCCTGGTAGGTTGTAGGTTGGAGACAGTGCATGCTATACCTACTGCAGCACAGTTGGAGGAAGATCTATGGAGCTTCCATAAATGCTTTAATTGTAATTGTAATATTTGTTTTACTTATTCCGTCAACCAGAGTTATGAATCACTCCTGCCACTCAACACCACCCACTTCACCCTGCCTGCCTTTCCTTCTCTCCCACCGGCTATGGATATTTAAACACATTCCAGTCCTGGAGAAAATAAAACCTTTCCAGTTGATTTCAGAAACTTCATTAAACGCCCACTGACTTTCACCAGCGCGTCTGACTCCAAGATCCCGTTCGAATAGCTTTCAGATTTTCTCAGTCACTGGAAGTCTCAGATTATGATCAGTTTGCAGACAGATGAACACGTGGAATTCATCTGTAGATTTGAACTAACTAAAAAACTTCACCAAGCTGTCTGCAAAGCAGAGACGTTAAATCTTTTCCTCTTTTCACTCTGGGATGTTTCTGTCAGCCAGAATTATGTTACGATCTTCTTAATAAATCTTCCTTGCAGGTCGTTATACATCTACTAGTGGAGGCAGAAACTAAAAGCTTCTTCTACCAGCCTGTATGAGATTGGTGCATTTCAACTGAATTCACTTCGTGAGACTGCCACGGAGTTTATTGCCAAAAAAACATCCATAGTTATTAAATCAGTCTGCTGTTTAGTGGCTGTGGAGTCTAAACTTCCTTTAAACAAAATCTTTAGCGACTGTCCTTGCAACACTTCCAGTGGGACTTTCCTTTAGCGATAACCGTACCGCTCGGCATCTCATTCTCGGTGAACTTAAATCCAGCATCCGAACGATGAATCTTAAACTAATCTAATGGATGAAGGGTGATGCCGTGTAAGTTCTAATGCAAATCATGTAGTTATTACATCACAATGCCAACGAAAATGTCTGGATCGATTTTATTTAAATTTGGAATGTTTATAGGACCGATAAAGACTCACGTCTAAATACCAAAACACACAATAAAGTTTGTGAAGTTTGTGTATTATGTCCCTTTTAACTTCAGAGTAACTAAATACCATGTACTTGTGTTTTAGCATACCTTTTTGTTACAAGAACAATGTGTTCGGTTTTGAGCTCTGAATTCTTTTCCTGGATTATTTTGGACAGTCTTGGCCTCCAGTCAGTGAAAGTTCTTGAGCTAGCGGTAGACAGAAAACCAAAAACATGAGGACGCTCTCTTTGTGGAGCAGAAACATCAAACACAGTCCAAACTGTGTATGTGTTGGGGGGTGGGGGGTAAATGAAGCCTGTTGTAAAGCATGTGATGAACCTAAATGAACTTAAACGATCGGCTCGTGTTATGGATGCCGCTCTCGGACCGACTCCATTAGTATTCATTAGCAGTTTTGTTTTGAGAAATATTTTCGTTTTAAATTTATTTTATTGTTTTACTGTCATTTTTGGTATCGGTTAGTGACACAACATGATGATGCCAGTCCGCTAGTTGTGCCGATGATTAGAAAAGTAACGCGTACTATGATAGTACTTTTGCGTGAGTACTATGACTTTGATGAGATCTATTTTTCCTTATGCGTTAAGTTACTAGTTTAAAAATAAAAAAGAACATCTAGAATGTACTCGGTAGTGCAAACGGTAGTTACTATTGTAATGGAGGTGTTTTGTGTAATACAAACAGTACACGTACCAAGATATAAACCTCACAATTGTTTTTAATTAAAACATGTAATGTCAAATAATGATTACATTCCTGCCCGATCACCAAAATAGGTGTATTTTATAAAATACAAAATAAATTATGAATAAAACCCATTACTGATCGCTCTCGATCTAACTCTGGTCGCATCCATTAGCATCACGTGTAAGACAAACTGGTTTTGGATGGACGTCTATGTTTCCCCGTCATACGTTAATAAAACACGAGTGCAAATAATCAAGATTTAGAGAGGTTATGAAAACTGACTTCGCTACACATGTGATGCCAGCAGATCTTTCTGGAGGGCAGACATGCTTTACCACACTCTTCTGGAAACAAGCTAGTCCAGTGAAGAATATTAAAGCAAGGAATCCGTAGCAAAAATGCTTTCAACCTGTCGACATCAAACGCTGCGCTGCTACGTTTTTCAATATGGCCCAAAGTGCGTCTCAGTTTTTATTCTCAGTCCAGCTGTTTGCTCGGTTCTTGACTGACCGATGTTGGCTTTTCTCAGGGGGGATTCGGGATTGACCTGCAATCTCTCGGAGGCATCGCAGGGAGCGGAGAGGGGTGGTGTATGGCACATGTTAGGTCAGTACCCACACTGGAATGAACATGAATGCAGTCAAGTATACGGTCCAAACTGGACCAACTGACTTTTTACTCATACTCTCACAAATAAAGATCTTACTCAAAGGTATGAGGGACCTTTAAAAATAAATATCGAACTATTAAGAATCTCCATCATATTCTTCTTTTTGTTGTGGGGTGTTTTAACATTTTTATCCCATCAGCAGAAAATGCTTGAGTGGTCCAGAATTTGATTCCCATTTGGGTGTATATACTAATAAATAAACAAACAAATGTTTTAGTCGAACATTTTCTTTCTTTTATGTATATATTTTCGTTTATGTATTTATGTACTAAGCTAGTAATCAGAAGGTTGTTGGTAACCACTGCCAGGTTGCTGCTGTTTGGCCCTTGAACCATACCTATAACCCCTAATTCTACGGTGTATACTGTAAATCTACTGTAAGTCATTTACAGTGCTTCCAATAAACGTTTGTTCTAAATATAAAAATAAGCAGCAAGTGTCTGAATCACCGAACCCTCCCTTCAACACACACACACACACACATTTTGAAACCTCCAGCTTGCATCCCAAGCTCGGATAAGTAGGCAGGGTCGCATCAGGAAGAGAGTCCAGAGTAAAAATGATATTAAATCCACAATACAAAGTTAGTCCACATCTAAATGTTTTAATAAAATGGATCACAAGTGTTGAACTGTTGTTAAGTGGCCTGATATGAACCCACCAGAGCATCTCTGGAAATACGTGAAACTTGCAGTTCCTGCCAGAAAAACAAGATCTAAGCATCGGCTAGGAAACATGACCCACATGAGCCTGATCAACCAGCCCAGGCATTTCACCACTATTCCTATGTTATACCAAGCTTCCAGGGTCATGTTGTTCTGGTGCTGTTTTCGGCTTTTCCCTGCCAATATCCCGGGCCGATTGTGTAAGAAACGATCCTGACCGGCCTGTCCTCACACAAACCTCTGCTGTGAGTTCTCGGGATATCTGGAATGAATGACTTTGTGTGTTTTATTTTCCTTCCTTCAACAATGATCTGTCACCAGAAGCGTCTTCCCACCGGCGTGAAGGTCACAGCGTGGCCTCATGGGCATGAGAAAAATAAGCTGGCTCTCTCAGCGAGAACTCGCCATGTCAGCGATTCTTTAACATAGTTATGGAGGGCGCCTTCCATTTTCCAAAACACGTTCAGACACGGAGACTCTGATTACAATCTCTCTGCTGCCGTAATCATTTTCAAACATGATTACTCTGGCTTTCCTTCTTTTCTCTCTCGCTGACGTGGTTTTACTTTTAAACGTTCTCCTTCTCCAGGAGTGTTAGAGTCGTCGTAGATGGCACCCGACAGGTAGCACTCGAACTCTGGTTCATGTGTATTACAAAGTACATTCTGGTGCGCAATCTGCTAATCCCTAATATTTGATTGGTCACTGCAGCATGCAAAAGAGATCATATGTTATAACTCTCATCCTAACTGATCATGATGTTTTCTGTTCACAAGTTTGCTAAATGCCAGGCCACGGCCACTCCAACATGTGTCATTGAGGTGAATTTGATATACAGTACAAAACATGAATATATATTTTTTTATCTCTGTGTATGTGACAACGTTGTACCTTTGATTGTCATCACCAGAGCTCAGTTGCTTCTAATGGTGGTGGGCAGTGGACCAGAAAGCAGAAAGTTTCATTGTTTCCCTTTTGGCTTCTATCAGCCGAGAGTAAACAAGCAAGTACTGTAATCCTGCTCTGGGACTATTCATGTAACACTCAGATGAAGCTAGCTTTTATTTTACTCATGCATAGCCATGCCTTTTTCCCGTTTCCTGCTGTGTAATTGTTGCTTTCCACTTTTTCAAATGCTCATTAGCTACTCTCAAACAACAGAAAGCATCTTGTCCTTCTCTGTAAACAAATGAAAATGGGAATGCATTCTGATTTCTGATTTGGATCTGTATTGAAGAAAGTTGGAGTCAGATCTCCAGTGCTGTGATACATTAGCTCATGGAGTTCACATGGACGAAAGCATAAGGTTATGATGTCTACTAAAGAGCTGAAGGCTGGAGATGTACCAGGCTTGGCGTGCTCGTTCAGGAGGGCCGATGAAAGACGAGCAGCAGAGCACCGATGTACTGCTGCTCTCGCGCCCAATTAACTCAGTCTGTACAACTTCCTGCCAAATTAGTTTTCATCCTGCTGTCCAGACAGCTCTGCTGACTACTGTAGGGCAGACAGACAGTCCCTGCACTTGTTTCTTGATTTATTAAGAATTTCAGCAACAAATTAAATCACATGCATTTCCCCCATTTTATAAATACCATCAGCTGTAAGACAAAAATGGTCAATCGACTACTATTTAGATGCTTATGACATAATTACCAGTAACCATGATCAAATATTACAAGAATACTGTGCATGTAATATACAATATCAGTCAAAAGTTTAAGTTTTTTTTCTTGATTTTATGTCTTTTATACTTTGTACACACCTCTATGTAAAAGCTAGTCGCCAAATTAGTAATGGCGTGCTGTATGTGCTGTGTCCGATGACCTGACATTCACGTTCACATGACTAAAACCCAACAGAGATGAGTTGGACCACAAAGTGAAGCATCTCTGGGACCTCATGAAGCTGATATAGAGAGCTAAAGTATCTATTAATAATCTATTTTCTTGTTTATTTTTGTCTACTACATAAATTCACATGTTCCATCACAGTCTGTAGTCTTTAGTACAATGATGATAGGTCACCAACGTGGTACCCGCGGGTACCAGGTCGCCCGAAAGGACTTCATGAGTCGCCCGCGGGCCTGTTCTAAAAATAGTTGCATATTTATTTGTTTCCTACCTTGTTAAATAATTGTTGAAAATGATTGTGAAAAATCATTTACATGATCAGCATCTTCACATAGATGAATATCATCATTATTAATATTAACATGTCATTAAAGGTTATAAATGTGTGATGTCACAAGTGTGGATCAAACTGGAAGCCTTTCACATTAGTTGCTACCCAAAAAGTAGCTCTCAGTTTCAAAAAGGTTGCTGACCCCTGATCTAACCAATTAACTAGTTAAAATCCTGACGCTATCTTAAACCATAAGCTTAATTAAAATCCTATAACTTGAGTTTAAATCGTAATCATAGCTCAAGCCCTAATCTGACTTTAAAATCCTAAATCCTAATCACAACTTAGATTCTTAGCTCAAATACTAAATTTAGCTTAATTCTGAGCCTAGCAGCAGAAGGTTCTGGGCTCGATCTCTAGGTGAGACTATGGACCCATGGATCAGCTTTTTGTGTGGACAATCTCACTCTAATCCCTGGCGCCACCAGGGGTCGCTTTTCACATGCTATATGGACAACAGCCAGTTGTTCGTGTTATGCCCAGCCTAGCCAGATGTGCAGAGTCGAGGTTCATGGCCCTGTCTGAATTTTAAGCAACCACAACAGGAAACAAATTGATTTGTCTTAAGTCATTTATTATAGAAAACAGTTTCAGATTGCAATAAAATGCAATTGGTTATTGTGATAATTAAATAATTTATACATCTTAAACACAGTGCATAGCTTATATATTTGTCACATGACACAAACACTAACAGCAGAGTAAAACATAAATAAACATGACAGATAAAAACATGTTATATAGTCGTGTCGTTTTCTCGTAGTTCTCGGTGTGACCATATTTGATGTTCCGGATCTAACACGACTTTTCAATGAGAGAAATAAAACAGGGTATTTAATAAATCATCTCCATCATGTTTTGTAGTAAATAGTCCGAAAAAACCGAGGTGAAACTCGTCCAACGAAATAAATAAATAATGAAATAACATGTTAGTGTCATGAATGTAGCCGAAGTGTAAAACGTGACGTCAAAATTTTAATAAACAAACAGTTTTAATTAACTAGACTAAGTAACTAAATTGTCTGTACTAGTATTTATACTAAACTGCAACTTGTATGTTTTAATCTCCTTACTAAAATAATACCTTTAACAAAAGAAAATGCTTTAAATGTTTGAAACATATTTCATAAAGTCGTAGCCTCGTTGTAAAGGTACAGATTTAGTCATCTGAAGGACGCTGGTTCAAATCTCACCCCTGCCTGGTTGCAGCTGGTGCGCCCTTGAGCGAGGCCCTGAACCCACAGCCTGTACATCGTCACTATAAATATAAGTGGCTTTAAATAAAAGCGTCTGCGAAGTGCTGAAAATGTAAACACACGTTGAAAATGATTTTAATCAATAATACGAAGTAAGTACACACGTTCAGTACACACATTCAGTACACACTATTCTAACAGGAATGACATCGCAACATTCTTCCTTTGTAACCAGGACCACTCACATTAACACTCAGATCATATTAACCCGGATCCGGAGACCCGAATGCGTCTCGGTATCATGCAATCATGCCTAAACCCTCGATCCATGCATCCTTCATGGTGTCTGATACTAAATAAAGTCGCTTAAAAGTTCTTCACGAACCGTAGACGTGACAAAATACACGACAACAACTCACAAGACTGGAGAATTTAGTTATAAAGAAATATAAAGAGCTGTACACATAACATCGATACTTCATTCAATGGCTTACACAACAATTTCATTTCTTAAGGTATTGGTAAACATTTTTAAAGCAGTGATGGCTTAGGATTAGTGGTTAAGATACTGGACTAGAGATCAGAAGATCACCGTTTCATTACTGCCCCTGTTGGACTCCTGAGCAAAGCCTTTAACCTTCAGTTGCTCAAACTGTAAGTTGCTTTAGATAAACACATCTGCTTAATACTGAAAATGTAAATATAAATGTAGTAGGTTGAGCTTGAGTTGGCAACCTTCTGATTTCTAATTCAGCACTACAGTGGGTTAAATGTGGAGGATTAATTCTTACGTGTATAAAAGCGCAGTGATGATAAATGTAATAAAAACATAATTATCTCCTTTATTTCCTTCTTTATTTCTCGTATTTGATTCGGTCTTGTGCATGGAGAGACACGCACCGATCTTCTGCATCTCCTCCATGAGCTTCGAACAAGTTTACAGCATCCGGTCCTTTCCTACCCAGCAGATTTTCCCCGGAATGATCGGCTTGGTCCAACCGTGCCTGCTAGGGGGCGCTCTGCGTATTGGTAGCAGAGCTAAAACTCGGACGTAGAGGATTCGGAAGATCTCGCTGCTCCACCTGGGCACTCGATTTTTGTTATTTTTTATTTTTTATTTTACAGTTTCTTTCATCCTTGTGTGTAGATTTAAAACCACCATGTGCACTTCATGTAAGTTCAATTAACCTCTAGAGACATTTCTGGTTCTCTGCACCATTTAACCTCATTTTTTGGCCTCATATGGACACACTGCCTGTACCACCTAGTGGTCATATGACAACATAACACACAATTAATTGAACACAAGATGGCGACAAACCCACTAGAAAGTTTCTACAGCCAGTCCAGACAAAAACATGAACCATGTAAAAATACTAATCACATTT
>JAOTRQ010079863.1:0-11620 GCA_028565875.1 Hoplisoma paleatum
ACCGGTATATACACTTTGACACAGGAGGTGCATTCAAATTTGCACGTTTGCATGTTTTAGTGCGTCCGATAAACACAATAAAATTCACAAACTTTAAACAACAAAAGCAAATAAAATATGAATGCTTATTTTAGAAATATCAAATGTTAGTCTATCATTTCCATGAAGTGCACTAAATTACAAGTACAGTTATGTAGGTGTGCAGTTTGGGACACACCTAAAATGTGATCTACAAATGGTATTTTACTTCTTGACTTGGTTGTTGTTCTGACAATGAGTGTAGAATGTGGGTCTCCATAGAACCAGATGTGTGAATTTCCAAGAGTTGTCTAAAAAAAAATCATAGATTCATTTAAAAAAACGTAAATTCTAGTCACTCAACAAAAAAAAACCATTTGGCCAATAATTGGCCAATAACAGATTACGTCTAAAACCTTTGGATGAAATATTCACTGAAATCTTCATTATGAGAGATTATAAACAAAATTACACACACACACAGACTTGGCACTTTCTTCTCTGTCTGATAAACATATACATACAATAATTTGTAAGTTATGTGTAACAAATAGATAAACTGTTTTGTAATTGGTATAATAATACCAGTTGTAATGTATAAATCTGCATTAATGTGTGTAAGTTCTGGTAATTGTGTTATTACATTTCACTTGTAAATTTAATTTGGGGTCATTAAGCCATTTATTCAACTGCTACATGAACATAACTACATTAATATGTTGAGCTGTTGTATTACAAAGTTGTTTAGCTGTATACTTTATGAGTGATAATTTTATCATCATATTAAACGTCTACTAATTACTTTAGTGTTTTTATGTACCAATATTATTATGATCACCAGCTAATATCCAGAGTACTTGCCATGAGTTACACATAGAGCAGCTGTATGGGTTGCAAGGCACTCTAAGTTCCTGGTGGGTTGCCACATATATCTGGAGCTATACTGACTACAGTGCAAAAAACCGATACTGGAAGATGTAGGGGTGAGGATCCATAGAGCAAACACAATAATCAAGGTGGTTTCACAGCATCTGGCTCCAACCAGGGTGGGAAGTTCTAGCCATGTGACATGCCACATTGTGAGAGAAGACACCTCAGAGAAGACAATTACTATCAAAAAGGAGCACAACTCAAATGACGAACATATTTGACAGTACAAATGTACTTTTTTGCTACAATTTTTAAATGTAAAATTAATTAGCATTACACATTAATAACAAATAATGTATTATAAAAAAAATAACTTGAAATGACAAATACTAATATAATCATTTATACAACTTAGCTACCGGTAAACCTGCAGCACTAACACACTACATCAGCATAAAAGGCATAGGCTTCTGTTTAGCAACAGAATGCAGGAAAGTAATTACAGTCTTTGAATTGTTTTTGAACAATAATACAATCGATTCACACGGAGACTTTAATGGGCACTGAGTCCCTTCAACTGGGAGTAGGACACACGGTTGAAAAGGCAGAAGCAGCGTCTCTTAGTCCTGGTACAGCATAGGGGCTTATTGTCTGAATAGCTGGTGAAACTTTGTCTGAAATGTATAAAAGTTGACTCAAAGAGTCTTTCTTTTCATTTCTGGTATCCAGATTTTTCTTGAAACTTCAACTTGGTCCTTGTTTTTAAACTCAACACATTCATGGCTTTAAATTTAGTTCATTCAACAGGTCATCATGATCGACTCAATATGAGTGCGAGATATGAGGTTGGCTTCATTGTTTTTATAGTCTTTTTTTTTAATGTGCCTAAACTGGTAATCATCTTTACATGGCTAGTTAAATATCACTTGTATTCTCAGCACCTAATCACACACAATTGAATTATGTGTAGAAAACAGCTAATTAATGAATAGGTTTTTCTCACTAGCAAGTTCTAAAACTGTATAATAGAGGCCCTTTGTTGTGTAAATGCTCATATGGGATACATTTGCCTGTCAGAATTTTTGTGAAAGAAATGAAACAACCTTGTTATTGCAGTTGTAAAAAGAACTATAATTAAAAGGAGCATTGGTCACATTTCCTCTTAATCATATTGACCTGTCTGACCAAGGTTTGATCTACCAACATTCACTTCACAATTATGATTGACTTATCGGGCACTGCTGGACTAAACCATAGCTGACCATTGTCACAAATAAGCTTGAAGAGACATGCTCTAAGTTCCTGCCTTGGCATAAATTGAGGTCTTCTTATTTTATCTTAATCTGATTTACAAAAAGAGTAAAGATCATGAATTATTCAAGCAAAAAATGCAGGTTAAAAATATTATCCAAACTTATTTTTATAACTAAGACCCAACCTAGTTAATTGAAGTAAAAATCACACCATGGACCCAAGTACACAGTTTGATGTAAAACATACAATGTAAAAGTTTGTGATGTAATATTTAGTGATGTAACTTTTTTTCATTCAAATACAGTATGAAATATGAGGTGCAGTATCAG
This sequence comes from Hoplisoma paleatum, assembly GCA_028565875.1. Taxonomy (NCBI): domain Eukaryota; kingdom Metazoa; phylum Chordata; class Actinopteri; order Siluriformes; family Callichthyidae; genus Hoplisoma; species Hoplisoma paleatum. The sequence continues at coordinate 2,472 of JAOTRQ010079863.1, forward strand.
GGTTGGTGCGAGCCATTTGGGTGCCCTAAGCACAAATTCTTTGTGGTAACACACTTCCACCTTTTCCCAAAACATGAACAATAATTCAGTATTTGTCACTGTGTTTCTCTTTATTTCCAAAACAACTTCTCAATATTAATGTAAAACATTTGCAAATAAGTAAACCACTAAACTAGTGTATCTCTTAGAAATGTGTTTAATGGACAAAAACTCTCCCAGAATTGGTGCTACAGATTGAGCATGTTGTTGCTTTTGCCTTTTGATCACTTATATTAACTAAGCCAATTATTCTGTTATATTATTATTACTTTTATTATGATTATGTTTAAGCAGTCATATTTTTGGGTGTTCCTTGGTATTAATCCAAAGTCCAAAAACAGTGAGGTTAATTAGAAACACAAAATTGTACTTTAGGTATTTAGTCACTATGGTGCATTAGTCAGTGCATTGTAGAGTCAGTTTCAAGCACGGATGAATAGGGATGGTTGTATAACAAAGGGCATACAGTATAAAAACAATGTTGTTAATGATGCAAATCGTGATCCGTTATGAAAATCTTTAACCATAGCAGCTAAAAGATGTAAAGACATGAAAAGAGTCTCAACCAAGTTTTGGGATGTGAGAGTTGAAAGCAATTCCATGTAATTAAGAATATTTCCTTTCAATTTTGTAGAAAGCAAGGGAGAAAATTATCAACAATTATTGCACCTGTTTGTTCATTACTGATCAACCATTTAGCAAGTAAACTTGTTTTTATCACCAACATAAGAATGGCATACATTTGCTGTGTCGTCAGAGATTAAAATAGTTGATAGGCCAAAATAGTAGTTCAGATATTATAAAATTGATATGTACCCTGTACCAATAATTGAGCAGTACCATCAGACAAACCCAGACTACAAATCTGTACCAAAACTTAGTTATCATGCTACCTAGGCAGCTACTTTAGGTACAGGCATTCTAATAACACATCAGACTTATAAGGCAGGTTATTCTGACACATTACTTAATATCAAATATGGCGATTATATTTATTACATAAACACTATTTTAGCTTACTAAGCTAACTACACTCTGGTCATTTAAACTGCTAGCATGTCATTATTAATGTCATTATTTGTTATTAATGTAATTAATATAATTCATTTTAAATAGTTAAAGTAATTTTCAGTTTTAATAGCTGTAATATGTATTATGTTGTTGGAATGGGTTTTATTTGGCTCCTCTTCAACAGTGCCACACAGAACACATGAAAAATAAATAATTAGAAACTTACTGCTTATATTCAGGGTGTTATTGTTCCATATCTCTCCTAGATGGCAGAGCATCTCAGCAGTGGGCTGGTAGAAATAATAGGTGGGCAATTTTGGATGAATAAATATTTAATATGAATATGTCTAATGATTGTAATATTATAATTGAGTGGGCAAGATACACGTTTGGGTGGGCTGAGTTAACTCCTGCCCATCGCTGGCACAGACCCTGGCATAAATCCCCCTGCCTCTGCTGGTCTGAGAAATATTTTTATATGAAACAGATCTGTGTTGCCCAAATGATTTGGGACCTCTGCCATTTTTGGTCAGTCACTGTTGAGCGTATAAGTGATATATAAATAAGCATTGACTTCCCTGGGCTTGTGATAAATAATAAAAAAAACATTGTAATTTGGGCTCAGGTGACCCAGCAGTCAAACACATTCTAGCACATCAGAACTGACATTTCTGTATGATTCAAAACTCTTTTGGGCTGGGCACCTACAGTGAAGTGCCAGATCGGGACTCCAGGAACTATGTTAATTATGACCAAGGAAATAATTTAATCAGGTTGTATGTCCAAAAAATTTCACCTTGTGCAGGTAAAAACTGCAGTTGGCTAATGCACTTGTTGGAGTGTTTAGCAATCTCACTCCTTAGTCAGGACAGGGGCCAGTGCCAGTAAATATAATAATTCAAGTTGGTAAAGCATTTATATGATATGCCTATTATTTTATGAATGTTTGGTCTGCCTAAATTGCTAAGAAAGCATTTGATTCACCCTTGTTATTCAGTCAGTTCACATCTTTGAATTTTGGAACCTCCATAGGTTGCATTTTAAGGCATCTAAGAATTTGGACAACCTGCTTCTCTGAAGCATGTGTAATGTGATGTAAAATGCTGTGTATCTTGAGACAGAAATGTCAAATGACTTTGTTGCAACAGTGGCTCATACTGTCTGGTTGAGGTTGGTGTTGACATAAACGTAAGTCAATGTTTTACATGAACAAACCCCAAAAAGATCAAAAGAGGAATGTGTTGGTCTTCCATCTGCCCTCGGTAGCATTGATTTCATATATGAGTGACATTGCTGTAGCGGGACAACATTTATTCTGTTATTTATCATTTGTTTTATCTGCTTTATCTGATTTAGTGTTGTGGTGGGTGCAATTCAACAGACAAAACTGAGGAATCACTGTAGAATGGTTCAGTCCAAAAAGCACACGCACACACACACTCACACAATGAGCCACCCAAAAGGTAAACAGACATCCCTATATAAATTAATCATTCCGCTGCTATTAAGCCTGACGTTAACTGCTGTAACAACCTGCACCAGTGTAATGCTGAATGGTTTAAATAAACAGTTCCAGAAAGTTCCACTAGACTCTCAGTATATGGTTTTAAAAGCATACAGCCACTCAATTGTTAAAGGCATTTGTCAAATTTAGAATTGTCTTTTGAAAGTATTTGTCCAGCTAGGCTCTCTATCTGGGTTTTCAATGGGTTTCAGCAGTGTTAAGGCTGGAGTTCTTTTACACTAAATTCTACAAACAATGATTTTATGGCTCTTGTGTTGTGTACAGATGTGCAATCATACTGGAATAAAAATAACATTTTACAAATGTTTGCCATAAAATTAACAGAAGAATGTTCTCTTTAAATAGTTAGCAATGAACGCTGCCAAACCATCAGTACTCAGAGATAGGGAGATAAATAATAAGATGTCTTGAATGTTTTGTTTAAAATCCCAATTAGAAGGAACAATCTGAACCAAAATACACAGTAAACCTTGACATATGTGCAATAGATTTTGTTACATGTGACTAACTGAAGTGGAACGGGGTATGCACTTAATTCTAAATACATAGCAAACAGAGGCTTATTGTTGTGACAGCTGATTAGACTAATGCAGGGGCATTCTGGCTTAAAGTTCCATAAACTGAGGAACGTTCATCATGTTTCATTCAGATACCTTTATCCTAGTCTGAGTTTCTACAGAATATTTGGGGTTTCTTTCAGCTACATCTCCCTGTATTATCAAGCTATAAAGTGTGAAGGGTATATATCTGCATTTATGAAAATACATACTCAGTCCATTCCTTGTAAATAAATACATAAATATATATTTCTATGTTTAGTAGTGAAGTATGTCAATGGCATGCTCTATAAATGCACTTTCACCAGTGTTAATGCAGTAAGATGCCAATTCAACCACATGCTAATGTAAGAGAACTAGTTGAAACCAGTTTAACCCCAGAACTTCAGTACATCTCTCGTACTGGTTGAACAGTGGCATTCAGTTTGAGGTCTTTGTGACATTCATTGTGGCTGCAGCATCTAGAAATGACCAAAGTAAAAATTCAAATCAAGGATGTGCTTTAGTCATACGGTGATAGACGGTGAAAAAAGTCTAGCAAGCAAAGTCCTGCTGTCCAACAGCTTGTGTGTGGTGATTTGGTAATACTGAGGTTGGATATGTACTGTGTGGATAGTCTCTTGCTCCATCGTTGATCTCCTGTGGACAAAAAATATTAGTAGTTAATGTCAATAGTACAATTAAAACAATAATAAAAGCTACAAACCGGATTCCAAAAAAGTTGGGACACTAAACAAATTGTGAAAAAAAAACTAATTGCAATGATGTGGAGATGGTAAATGTCGATATTTTATTCAGAATAGAACTCACAGATCAAAAGTTTCAAAATTTCATATCAACAAATTTCAAAAAAGTTGGGACAAGGCCATTTTTACCACTGTGTGGCATCCCCCCTTCTTCTTACAACACTTAACTGATGTCTGGATACAGAGGACATCAGCTTCTCAAGTTTAGAAATATGAATGCTTCCCCATTTATGTCTAATACAGGCCTCTAACTGTTCAATCGTCTTGAGATGATTGAGACTTTGTCACATCTTCCTCTTTTATGATGCGCAAAATGTTCTCTATAGGTGAAAGATCTGGACTGCAGGCTGGTCGTTTCAGTACCCGGTCGTTTCAGTACCCGGGTCCTTCTCCTACGTAACCATGATATTGTGATTGCTGCAGAATGTGGTCTAGCATTAGCTTGTTGAAAAATGCATGGTCTCTCCTGAAAGAGATAACTTCTAGATAGGAGTATATGTTGTTCTAGAACCTGAACATAGTTCTCTGCATTAATGTCACCTGTTTCAACTGGTTAACAGTATAAAGACCTTAAAAGTCACACTTCAAATTCTACTATGGTGAAGACCAAAGAACTGCTAAAGGACACCAGAAACAAAATTGTAGACCTGCACCAGGCTGGGAATACTGAATCTGCAATAGACAAGCAGCTTGGTGTGAAGAAATCTACTGTGAGAGCAATGATCAGAAAATGGAAAACCTACAAAACCTTTAATTCTGAGGCCACACACAGGGGCCACACTCAGCCCATGGGATCAGAATCATCACAAGAATGGTGAGCAAAAATCCCAGAACCACACAGGGGGCAACATTACAAAGGCTACCATCAGTAACACAACACGCCACCAGGCAACTCAGATCTTGTGTTGCCAGGCGTGTCCCCCTGCTTAAGCCAGTCATATCCAGGCACATCTGCTAGAGAGCATTTGGATGATCCGGAAATGTATTGGGAAAATGTCATGTGGCCAGTTGAAACCAAAGTAACCTAAGTTTGGTATAAACACAACTCAGTTTCATCCAAAGAACACTGTATCAACTGTGAAACATGCAGGTGGCAACATCGTGCTTTGGGGCAGTTTATCTGAAATGGAACTAGGATGATGAACCATGAACACGAAAGAATGAACGGGGCCATGTATTGTGAGCTTTTGAGTGCAAACTTCCTTCCATCGGCAAAGTCATTGAAGATGAAACATTTTTTGCATTTTAGCACTGCCAGAGCAACAAAGGAGGTCCTGAATTGGCCAAGCCAGTCTCCAGCTCTCAACCCCATAGAAAACCTTGGGAGAGAGTTAAAAGTCGGTGTTGCTTGCCGACAGCCCCCAAACATCACTGCTGTAGATGAGATCTGCATGGAGGAAGGGGCCAACATACCAGCAATGGTGTGTGCCAACCTTGAAAAAACTTACAGAAAATGTCTGACCTCTGTCATTGCCAACAAAGGATATATAACAAAGTATTCAGATGAACTTTTGTTAATGACCAAATACTTGTTTCACACCATTATTAGAAGACAAATACTTTAAGAAATCAGACAATGTCATTTTCTGATTTATTTTCTCATTGTGTCTCTCATAGTTGAGATCGTCCTGTATTTTGTAATGCTGCTTTGAGACAATGTCTATTGTAAAAAGCGCTGTATAAATAAAGTTGACTTGACTTGACATGATGTCAATTACAGGCCTCTATTTTTCAAGTGGGAGAACTTGCACAATTCTTGACTGACTAAATAATTTTCTCCACTGTAATTTTATAGATTTTAGATTAAGTGGAGCTATTCAGCAATGTGAACATCCTCGAAACTGGGTTATGTTAAAACTTAGTGAGTCACGTCACTGTTACAACAAATCACACCATATTACACTTTAAAATAATTATCAAACTCCAAATTAGAACAAATTAAAACACAAAAAAGTGAAGAATTATGATGGTGATTTAATTTTATTGCAAGGAGCACAAGTCAATTTTTTGGGGTCTTAATTTCATGTAAATAAATTAAACCATTTCAGCATTCCAAACACATTCCAAAAACAGTTCTGTTTTTGTTTTCTGTACAGACTTTTCATACTTTGGGGGTGTACTGTGTGGCATTGTGTGTAAACTCACCTGATGCTTAACTTGTTTGCCATCTCATTTCAAAACAGTACGTTGTCGCATATAGCACCTTTCTAGCTTCTGCTTTTTGGAAGGGGTAACTTTTCACAAGATTCTAAAGTATGTCTAAGGATATTTTTGTCATTTCAGTAAAAAAAAAACATTCGTCAGAACTGTAAAAAATGGGGAAAACTTTGGAAAAAGTTACAAATCATGGAATGGACATTTTTTCTTGCACAAGAGCAAGTATATCGCTATAAAGCTGGAAGCAAATGATTTTATTCACAGTGCTCTATTTAAGTATTTGCTTCGGGATTGTATTGTTCCAACTAATTGATAATTCTATTTACTGATGGTAAAGAATAATTCAAAACCAACAATAGAAAAAGTATTAAATTTATACATAAATGTGTTTAAAATCAGTTTTTTGTAAAAATAATAGAAATCCTTGTACATGTGTCAGGTACATAAAGAACATGGGGTTTACAGAGGTTGAAATATTGTGGCCAGGGTAGATGAGAAATAAACTCATGGCCAAGTGACCTCTTACCCCTGTTCACAAATTGTACTTGCCCTTTAATGCCTCTTCCACTTACCTTGGTCTTTACCTCCTCTAGTCTGACTGTAGAAATGGTATTGGGTGTTGACTGGGCTTTAAGCTTTTGATCTCTGAGGTTCTTTGTTCTCTGAATCTGATTCCTTTGACTCTGTTGGGTCTGATTCATTTGCGGCCTCAGTAGTCTTTTGATCCGACACTTAATTACCTTCACATAGGACACAAGAAAATCCATTCAACAGCTTCACAAAACATTAATACTAAAATAAATCCAGTGCTTTGAGAGGTGAAAGACAAGTTCTTCCAAAAATCCCACATCAGAATTTCAAACTCTTTTAGGATAGTTTTAGAGGTAGTCCCTTTCCAAAGGACTCCCAAATTCTGATGTGGGATTTTTGGAAGAACTTGTCTTGCACCTCTCAAAACACTGGATTTATTCTAAGCGTATAGGGCAACATATGTAATAAAGTTACAATTTGCCTCTACACACAGTGCCACAAAGTTTGGCACCCCTGGTACAAATGTTGCTGTGGAAAATTATGCAAGTTAAAAAAAGAATATATATTCATTTATAAAATTCAATCTACATTCACAAATAGACGTTTTTTTTTAGTTCAAAGAGCTCTTTGGTCAAAAGGGGTACAGTACTTCATGAAAGGAACTTCTTTCCAACCATAAAGCATGGGGGTGGATCAATCATACTTTGGGTTTGTGTTTCAGCCGATGACAAAAGAAATATTTTAGAGTATACATTTAATGTTTTCTGGCAGCAAGCATAAAATTATCTGGCAAAAAGAATTTTATCAGCAGGCCAACAATGCAATTTAAATAGTCTGCCGAAAAAGACCTGACTTGATGTAGGTAAAACAACGTACTACTACTGGTACATTACTGCTTTAAAACTACAGAACAAAACATACATCCTCATAATCCCCATAAATACCTCATAAATATAATCCAGTATTTCTAATATTGTGAGAACACTTGCTCCGATGAAAAGACCCATCTGGCCTCCAATGTCCCCTGTATATCAGACAAAAAAGAAATTAAATGCATGTGCATATCTGCAAATGCAAACTTTATGCACTTAAGAGGCTTATTATTATCTGTATGTAACTCAATGCACTTAGAGAAATCTTTATCTACACCTTAGCGCACTTTAAATAAAAGAAACCACTTACACTTCGAAACACTAAGTGTAGTATATTCAGTAGTCTAAATCTACTTATTGTGATGTTTACAGACTCCTAAAACCACACCACTCTGCTTGATTTGAAGAGTTTCCTAATGCAAGAGTAGACAAATCAGCTACCAGGATTTTAAGATCAGGTTGTTAAAGACATAGAAGTGTATCACTGAGCTGGTTATATTATACCACCAGTACTAAAATGTTTATTATTTATAAAAATGAAAATTGGAAATTAAATAATAATTATCAAGATATCATTTAAGAATGAATGCCGCAGTAGGGTGCCTAAATTTTGGGCTATATCATCCAATGAGAATCTAGTAATGCTGAAGATGGCACCCCCATACCTTAAACATATTTAAGATTTTGAATGAAGCAATGTTTCAGGTGGGATGGTGGTAAAAGATCAGGAATTTTTATATTAGTTGGCATCTGCATATGTCTATTCATGAGAATAGCTCTAATTGTCAGACAGTCTTAATATTGTGAGTGTGCTAACAGCATCTTAAACCCAGATAAAACATCAGTGGTTGTGTCACAAAATCCAAAATCTGTCCCCAAGGAATCCTGCAATATCCAATATTGGTCCAAGCAATGATATGGTAATTTAGTTAGCAATTATCAGTAAAATAAATTTCAGCAAATACATTTTCAAGAAACTTTATAAGAGCTTTATAAAGTCTTTCGAGAAGCTTTAAGAAAGCTTTATGCACATGCACAGTGGATGATGTATCCTTCCCTTTAATGGCAAAATAAGAACACCTGGCCCATGTGATGATATGACATACTGTACCCAACAGTCCTGCTATGTCATATACTTTCTTCTGCTCAATCGTCTCAGAGTTTAAAGCCTCAAAGTAAACATCCAGCACCAGGAAGTTGTCCCTGTAATATCAAAGATAAGCGCCTTAAAACTATTACATTCTTAATTTAAAAAAGAAATATCCTATTGGTCAATTTAAATGGAACAAACTTCTTATTGTTTTTATCATAAAAAGTCAGATTGTCCAAGGCAAATGCAAGGAGAAAAATAATTACCGGAAAGAACATAATCTCAGTATAAAGCAATCAATTTAAAAAACACTACTTCGTTTAGTTTATGCATGGACAAGTAAAATTTCATTTTCATTTTCAATACTGCAATTTAAAAAACAATAGGGAAGGAAATCGAGAGAGACGCGTTGTGATTAGCATTGAGGCACAGCATGAGATTTTTTTGTCAGGCTTTCTTTCTGAATCTGTGTAAATGCACAGTTAATTATTTTCAGCAAAGGAGTTTTTTCTATCATATTAACCAACTAGAAGATATGCTTCGAGTGTGTGTGTGTAGGTGTGTGTGTGTGTGTGTGTGTGTGTGTGTGTGTGTGTGTGTGTGTGTGTGTGTGTGTGTGTG
>JAOTRQ010079872.1:0-11620 GCA_028565875.1 Hoplisoma paleatum
TGTGTGTGTGTGTGTGTGTGTGTGTGTGTGTGTGTGTGTGTGTGTGTGTGTGTGTGTGTGTGTGTGTGTGTGTCAGCAATGTCTTTTCTTCACCAAAATCAGCAATTTCTTTTGCTATTGGCTGTTAAAATTGATGCACCTTTCTTTTAGTTCCTGATTTTTCTCAGCCAGCTGTTCCAGTCTATGTATCTCACAGCTCTGCCGGATCACCTAAAGCAAATAACATACTGAATTAATAATAATATAGCCTTATTTCTCTACTTCACAATTAATTTATAATTTTATTTGGTCTGTTTAGATCATTTTCAACAGCAGATAGTAGCTCTTGTTGTTGTTTCTCCTGTACAGTGTCATAGCTCTTACACATGTTCACTTATTCTATAACTCTGCTTTAAGCTGCACCTGCTTTGCATTAACATGTTTAATATGGAATTCAAATCTCAAACAATGGCCCACTGCCCAGATGTAAACACTTTACTTATGATGCAACAAGCTCTGTGGGTTTATCATGACATTCATGTCAAGTAAAAAGTATCTTTGTGTAACAAAAATAGTTTGATTTTAAATACATACACTTAGACACCTTAATACAAAGTAAACATCAATAAAAAAATTTCATTTTAAAATATTTATGTTCTTTCCCTCAAGTTGTCTGCCATGTGCCACTTTATATTTTAAGATTACTTTCTAGGGAGTATGAAAAATGCTGTCTATCTAGAGAGCTCCTTGGGTTTTGGAACTAGCTGTTAAGCTCTCTGTGTGCACGTCATAAAACACGACTAAAAACCAAAAATGGAATGTTGTTAGTCTTACTGCACTTGAGTCTTGCTGAAGTTTCTTGGCCTCCTCTAGTTGTGACTGAGTAGACTGCAGTGTCATGGCCACGTCCAACCATCTCTCATTCCAGTGAGCAGCCACTTTCATCAACTCCTCTTTCTCCTGCTCTGTCTTCTCTTTCAGGTGATTGAACTCCTGCTCTTTAAGCCTATACGCTGCCTCCACATTCTGCACTTGTTTCCCCAGACAATGACAGTGCGTCTCCAGCTCTGTCTTCTCGTTCTCCAAAATGTTCTGGCATTTTCTGAAGTTTATAATAAACTAAAATTCAACATCATCAGATAATGACCAATATGAAAACAGAGAAACCTTGAGTTATTAATATTCTTTTACACAAACCTTTTGGGATACAAGAATTGTTCTTGGTAAAAGCATTTGCTAAATGCCGAAGATATACATGTACTCAGTAATGTGGGGCAAAGGACAAAATTATGTTGCAAAGTTAGACTTGACAAGGGTATGAAAAAAGTTAGTATTTCAAATGTAAATACTTTATTATTTATTGTTTTACTTGTATAATTGTGTATTTATTTGCAGATTTGTGCTAGCCAGTATTTATAAGGCAACGTTGTTTGTTTTTTAAGGGAATGCCCTAATTACTTCAGTAGCATGACAGAAAACATGACAGCACACTAGGTTTTAGAGCATGTATATTTTTACAGTGCTTTGAGTTGTTCCAGTGTTTTTTCATCTTTTTAAAATGTGAGGCACTAAATCATCCGTTTAACCAAATTCCGTTTAATTTTTTCAAGAATGATCATACATATACGCTAGAATCAGTCTCTTCTCTCCAGGTTTTATAGCGTATAACAACCACACACACACACACACACGCACGCACGCACGAACGCACACACACACACACACACACATCTATTATTTTTCCGTTTCTTGGTAGACAACTCAAACCCAGACTCCTAGGTTGGCCCTAATTTGTTACGTCTACACACTTAAGATTAAGTGGAAATAGTTTACATGGTTTATATCATTTTGTGTTTTATTACATTTTATGTGATTTGTGGTAGGGGCCAGTTTTAAGTCTTACTTGAGTTGGCTGCATTGCTCCTTCAGCTTCCGAATCTCGTCTTGATTTCCTGGGTCAAAAACATCCATCAATTCTTCCTTCTCACTAATCAGCTGCAATCGCTCAGCCTCCAATGCTGTGATCTGATTGGTTTGAATTAGTTTCTCGGCTTCCAGTTCATGTAGCTGCTGCAGTGTGAGCTGGAGCTTCTCAGTGACTTTGGTCAGCTCTGTGGAAAGATTCTCGTTCGCCTGGATGTACAGATACAAAGAAAATGTACATGATAGCCACAGGCTGAACTACAACATCTGAAAACATTACCAATGAGTGCATGGTCTTGTGTTACCTTACCTGTTTAACCGAGTATAGTTTTTCTTTCATTAGTGTAACACTTTGCTGATGCTGGCTGGACAAGATTTTGGCCTGAGCCAAATCAGAGAGTAGCTCACATACTTGCTGAGTAAAACCTTCTTTGTCGAGCTGTGCTCTGTTCAACTGCAATTCTAGACATTTAAGTTTCTGGTGCAGCTCAGCCTTCTCCTATATACACACAAAAAGGAGTTCACATAATTCTGTGTTATCTTCATCTATTGGTATGCTTTGATAATACATTGCATTATATTTACACATGCAAGTGATACAAATAAAAAAACCTGAAAGATGTGACTTGTGCGCAATAAAAAGTATTTTTTAAGTTTTCAGCAGAGAAAAAAAATTATATTATATATTTTATATTATTTTATTGGAATATGAATTGTTTTTTTTTTATAGAAAAAAGATACTGTTAATAAACGAATGTAGCTAACTTACATGTGTAGCTGTTATTTCTGTCATGTTCTGTTATTAATTCCCTATACATTGAACTATACATTAAGGCCATAGAATAGTTCTCCATCAATCATGCAAATACTTACCTGCTGAAGTCTTTCCTTGTCAGATAAAGTTGAGGATAATTTGACCTTTAAGTTCTCTACATTGTCTTCCAATTGTAATGCTTTGGTAGAAGCATTGTCTTTTTCCTGAGCAAACGTTTTAAAGTACAAACAGGTTTGTGTGAAATGAGGCATTGTTTCAAGAAATTAAACCATAAAAACACTGACCAGTTTCTCACCAGTTCCATCTGGCCAAGTTGACCATGAGCTACACTGAGCTGATCCTGCAACTCATTTAGTGCATGCTTGGACATGCGAAGCCTCTGTTTTATCACCTCCATCTGGTTCAGAACTTTCTGCTGATTCTGACAACACAACATAAAAAGAAAACAGGCATCACATTTAATTTTTTAACCAGGTTTAAGACTCGATGTTGACTAGCCTCTTTGGATGTGTTCAGTTGCTTTGGTGTATGCTCCTTTTCGTCATCTAAGATATTAACCTTTTCCATTCACGCTCCTCAATATCAATATCACAGTTTTTCTTAACAGTTAAAAATAACAGATATACTCATTGCACCCAAAAACAATACCCAACTCCGTTGGCATAATATATAGGTACATAGTTTTTCTGGCTGTTTTTAGACAGCTTAATTCACTTAAAACAGATGAATACAAATTATTTTTTTAGCTTCACTGTTGGTCCATAGCTGCATGATCCCCTGGTACACCCCCAAATGAAGTTTTTTGTATCGCTCTGCAGAACTTAATGATTAGCATCAGCTCATAACAACGCTTAATGTTGAATAGAGATTGGATAAGCCATGAGCTCTTACAGAATGTTCTAACCGACAGAGAATACATGACTGATAGATGGCACAAACACTTGTAAACATTAAACATAGAATAAAACATTTAATTGAAATAGTGTCTGTGTATAAAATTACATCTGTGTAAGGGTGTCTGTGTATGTTTAAATATCTATATATTTGTGTACACACCATCTTAATGACATTACCCTTTGTGATGAGGCTTGAAAAACTGTACCTCTTTACTGAAGTTGTCTTTTGCCATAGGCATGAAATTGTTGAGCTGCACGTTCGATTGAGAGGCTTGAGTAATGTTTCTGGCCTCCAGGCTTGATTTGCTTTTTAAGATGTCCATCTCCAACTGCAGCACTCTTTATTCAAAAACATTTTAACTTGTTTGCACTTTCTATTGTTTAATGACAAATTAAATATCACCACGAAAAATTGTAAACTTTTGTTGCATATTACAAAAAAAATGAATATTATACTAAAGAAATAACTAAACCTTTTAAACAAACCTTTTACATTCACTGCTGTAAATGTGCATAATAGATTTTAAAAAATTAAGAGTAATTCTAAGTGAACCTTTTATTTGTGTTATTTTCATGTCCAATGATTACTAAATTATAGTACTTAAAATATTACTTAAATAGTACATTAGGTTCATAATTTGTATGTCTATTACATTTGAGCTTGCAATCAGAAACAATTATTTTGTGATGTCATCAAACTTGTCACTCAGATCTGGGACATTAACTATGTTGGCTTATTAACAAGCAAGTGCCAAACAGGTTTTCCACCATGACAATGAAGAAAATATAAGACTACTGAACTACATTGAAAACCAAATGACAAAAAGTTATATTTATGCAACCCGTCAATATTTTGTAACAGTGAGTTGAATAAAATGTTATACAATTAATAAAATAATAATAAAATAATACTGTTTATTATTATTAACTATTCCATCTCAGAAATTATTTCAGTTAAATATATTATTAACTCGTGGACTTTATTGCATGTTCCTTTCTGTCAGAACATGATTGTTAAGGCTAGAATATTGATAGGTACTGTATGTTTCAACATAAGTTTGAGTAGAATATTGTCACACACATTACGATTGTTTTTATGTTCAGTAAAAATACAAAAAAGTTAATGTATATTTAAAATAGAACAGCACATTGTGCGTGTTAGAACAGTTATTGATAGACAAAACATACATTTTACATTTTGTTTAAAAACTGACAATTTTAATAGAAAACAGTACTATTGGTACTATTGTTTTATGTGAAAGGAGAAGGCTTCTGGGAAAAATTCAGAGGTTCAGAATTTTTTTTAAAATTTCAAATAATAATAATGTAGCTCACAGTTTATCACTAATTATTATGACAAAGATAAATATTCACTTGTCTTGCAGTTCTGCTATGTGATGACTCTCGTCAGTTGTTTTTTTCTGCTGCTCAAGTGCATTCGGAGTCTTTTTCAACTGCTGTGAGGACAAATATTTACAAAGCTGTTAATAATTTGTGAACAATCACAGATTCTACTTAAATAATGTTAGTCACTTGTACATTTGTATTTAATTGAAATGTTATAAAAAACCTATTAATAATTTCACACATTTTAACACTGTTTATTACTATGGAATGTAAAATCACTGCTTGCTCAATCCTAACCTTTTGTCTGAGCTCCAACAGTTCTGTGCTCTGGCACTGTTGAAGTTGAGACTCCTTTGTCTTCAGAAGACCTGTTTGTGCATCCAGACAACCACGGACCTCTCGTAGCTTCTGAATAAAATCTGTCTTGTGCATTTTTCTCTCCTTCATTGCAGCCTGCAGCTCAAACTCTTGGGGTGACTGAGATCCAGAGGCACCCTCTGGCGCTAGACGTGAAGCAGACTGGCATCTTTGAATGCCACTTAAATCGCTTTGTTTTATCCTTCTCTGGCTGCCGAATGGAGTGAATATAAACAGGATGATTTGTAACTACCAATACACGAACAATGACATTTTAAATAAAGAATTGTTTAAAAATCATTAAATTAGTGAACAGAATTAACCTGGTGCTGATTTCAGAGTGATGACCTGATCCAAATAAGCCTGCACTTAATGCTGACGACTTAGAAAAGAATAGAAATCAACAAATTAGAGCCTAGGCAATGGTATTTTATAGAAAACAAATCCATAGATAATGTAAATGTGTATGCAAATAACTAAAAAGTTTCACATAAAACAATACGACAATACAATAGATTTGTTGAACATTCATCTAATCTGCCTTGCATAGCGATAAGTTGTTTTAAAGTTGACACTGGACTCTGGGTCACTTTAGCACTTACCTGAGGCTTAAAAAGACTCCTCTCCCAGATGTCAAACTCTGAAAAAGACATAGAGCTTCTTGACCCGAAAGACTTCCAAAGATCCATTGGGCCAATACCACAATCCCATTCCCAGTCATCCTTGTTTGCTGTGTATTTATTCTTTTCATTCCACTCAGCCATGTTCTCAGTTGAACTGTGTCAAGGAAACTGAAGATTATGTACTGGGTAAGATGTTTGCAATCAGATATTTAAAGAAAACAATATTGTTGTTGTTGTTGTTGTCATTGCAAATGGAGATTGTTTCCTCCAGCCCTACCCTGCTCCAGAATTTTTTCACACAGCTCGGAGAGTTCTTACACCCAGAATGCAAAGTAACACCCTACAAAAATAATGCAGTTGTGATATATTCAAACAATGAGACAAATCAAACAAGCCTTAGAAGCAAATAATACGTTTATTGTCTATACACTTTCTTGAAAACATGTAATAATAATATAATAAAATCTATTATTAACATCAGATTTTTTCTTTAGTTTAGATCTATTCTATTCTATTTTACCCTTCAGTCGACTTCGACTCTGGGTTACTCTGTGGACCGCTACCGATCCCCAGAGTATCTCGGCAATTACATTTATACGGGGTAGGTTGCCAGGTCTTTCCCCAACCCTGTATCAATACAGGGATCTTGTGTGTGACTACTGGACAATTTACACATTTCCTGGAGGAAACAAGTACCCGGAGGAAACCCACCCTGACACGGGGAGAACATGCAAACTCCGCACAAAAAGTCCCCAGCCCGGGACTTCTTGCTGTGAGGCGACAGTGCTAACCACTCAGCCACCGTGCCACCAGTTTAGATCTACTACATCCTGAATAGAGCCAAAAACATGTTACCATTATTTACCTAATCTTATGTACAGGAACAATTTAGAGAGGCCGATACATCCTCTGCATAGTTTAGCATGGAAAACTAAAACATATTAGAAATCCATGCTGTCTCCAAAAGATTTATTTATATGATGCAGGGTTTAAACCTAGGTGCACAGGACCAATACTTTTTTTATTTACATCAACAGATGAACAACATATATTGTCAATAATAATAATAGCAATAACTGCAGTAACAACAATCATATATAAACTATATTATGACCAATAATACAATAGCAACAAACAATAATACAATAATAATGTTCAGCATGTTTACTGTATGTATCTTCCTCTCTCCTCCTGAATGTTGCTCTTTATCAGTCAATGCTCATGACTTTAAATCTGCCAACAGGCTGTTGAGACTTTGCTCCTGATAGCAAGTCTCCATAGTGATTGTGTCCAATACATAGCACAATCAGTGCCCAGACCACTGGACCTCCTCTATGAATGAATGATCAGATCACCAGACTGGAATGTTTTTTCCTCCAAATTTATCTGTCACTTCTTTCTCAGCAATTCCACATTAATTCAACAAGTCATACAGGTTGTTAAATTTACAAGAATAAATGACACGACATTATTCAGTAGAGATGTGATAATATACACTACCCATGCTGCAATATTAGTCACAAGTTATGATATTCTGACAGAATTAAATTGTATAAATAATGTGTTTGTGATTATCTTTAATTTGTGATTTTATTATATATTTTGTTTATATATTTTATTTCTTGGGTATGTACACACTGAGCCTATTTATGTAACAACAGCACTAAAGCGTAATTACCAGATTGTATATTTGCCTTCAAGAGACTGGCACAATTTAAAGAAGACAATGGTAGGGCCACCCATCTGCCCCAACAGCAAGCAATGATATCTACTAGACCTTTTTGGCAAGAAGGACAGACAGTAATGCGACAGAACTGTGTTTTTTGCTGCCACTGAATGACGGATATACACTCTAATCATACATAGAATGTTGCATCGACTCCATGTTGGGCTGCATGCCTGGCGACCAATGGCATGCATTGTATTATCTGCTGAACATCATAGAACCTGTTAAAGGTGGGCTGATGAGCCAACCTTTACATCATTAGAAACTGATCACTGACTGCTGTCAGATATCAAGATAAGGTCCTGCAGCCTATAGTATTACTTTATGCTGGAGCAATTGGAAAAAACTTTCGTAGATATAAAAATAATAATAATAATAATAATAATAATAATAATTATTATTATTATTATTATTAATTTCATCAAGTATTGCAAGGCCTCACCCTCCAGTTCTCATCAACAACATGTTTCAGGAGGTAGGCAAACCATTCAATGCCAGATGGTTCCCATCAAGAACAACAACAATTTTGTTCTTATTTTGTCTGTCATAAAGCCGTTTGGATGTAGTTACATAATTTTTGCAAAATTAAATAACAGTGAAAAAGACCTTAAAGAGTAGGAGAGGGATGTTGACATAGGTTACATAACTAAGATTAATTTAGCTTTACTATATGTAAGGACAAAACCAATAAATATCAATAAAATATAATCTGTCCAGGAATCGAAATGCTCGTACGTGTCGCTAGATGGCAACCCAGAAACATTTTGTGTAGTGTTGCGTACTCACACAAGTGCCACTGTAAAGATTTGCGCAGGATGTGTAGTGTACGAACTCCCTTTAATTTAAGTCGACTCTGCGCATGCGTGCTGAGCCATTCTCTTTACACGTCGTAAACTGATAGAAAACGAACAAGAGATCGCACAATTACTTTGGGAGAATTACCTCAGTTTAATCACTGTTGTTTTCGTGAACTTAGTCTCAGCTCGGAAACAAATGTAGCTGTAGTTTAACGATATGTATAAAGGATTTTATGCTTGCGTTCGGGCTCATTGTTTACGGTTAGGAAACTTGTTTAGGACTTTTCAACAAACACAGCTTGGTCACAATATGCGCACGTTCATGTCAGAACATAAAATAAAGCGATTTATTGAAGAAAACACTGAGATTATTAAAGGCAAAAGTTTAACACCAGAACTTTCATTAAGACTATTTACACCAAAATGCCGGTTTTGGACTGAGAGACCAGAACTCTGGCCTTTTCCTGAACCCTTTTGGGCGATATATTGGCCAGGTGGACAGGCACTGGCCAGGTAACAATCTGCTTCATTTGTAATTTAAAGAAGTATCATAGTTTAAGGACATGTTGACTTACATATACAATCACTGAAACTTTCAGTTTCCAGACCATAACAATATTTTGAAAAGTAAAATACATCAAGTAACGGGTCACCTGTCATGTCTATTTTTAAAACTCATTAAGCGTCCGTGTTCTGAGGTTACAGGTCATCCTTTACCGTGGCTCTGTTGGTTGCAGTGTCACCCCACAGCAACAATATGCTGGAGTTCCTTATAGGTGCTTTGATTTTCCCTTAGAGTTTGTTTTTTGTTTGTATCTTTTACTCTTTGGTTAAGTGGAACGGTAGCTTACGGTTGCCTCACAGTAAGAAGTCCTAGGTTCAAATCCTGGGTCAGCCCGGGGGATTTCTGTGTGGAGTTTCCATGTTCTGCCCATGTTCGTGTGGGTTTACAGCGGGTACTCCCTCATTCCACAATCAAACACAGGAATTTCGTATTGTGAGGTGTCAGTGCTACTCACTTAGCGATGGGAGATACAAAGACATGGAAGTGAAGTTAAATAGGGATACAATTTCCATGACGCTGGTTGATATAACGTTGTGAACTGAGGAATCGTAGTTTTCTATATCCTACAGATCAAAAACATTAAGTCAAACATTAAGAACAGACTAGCGATCTGTTCATGTGCGTAGTGTATTTCCCCAGTGTGTCTTCTACCATCACTCTAAATTGGATTAAGCAGTGGTAAAACTAGATAATGGAAGGAACTCAGGAATCTGATTGTAACGAGTTTTATACCGAGTAACTAGCATCATGGATGTGACTGAAGGGTGCTTTCAGCATGCTTTCAACAACTGCATAATTCAGCAACTGGATAAAGCAATATTTATAATAAATTCATAATTAATATTATGACCTCTATCTTAGTGTATTCATGTATAATCTTTTTAGGTATCTCCTGGACAACCCAAAAGTATCTGCAGGTAAAAAGGTGCTGGATCTTGGAAGCGGCTGTGGCGCATCTGCGATTTCTGCTAAAGTCAGTGGGGCTGCTTATGTTGTAGCCAATGACATTGATCCGGGTGATGCATTTATTCATATGAGCAAAATACCATACATATTGCATAATGTACTTTGTAATGTAAGTTATCCCATATTTTGCATAGGAAAGTTTTTCATTATTTGACTATTGGGCTTTCTCACTGTAGTTGCTGCGATTGCCACCCAGATGAATTGTGTTCTGAATGGTTTGGAGCCTTTAACCTGTTCAACCAAAAATCTGATTGGTGAAGAAGCAAAGAACTGGGACCTCATCTTGTTGGGAGATATGTTCTATGATGAGACTCTTGCAGATGAATTGCATGAATGGCTGAGAACATGCATTAAGACTTATGGAACACAAATACTTATCGGTGATCCAGGACGGTCTCAATTTGAGAACCATAACATCAAGATAGATTTGCATGAACAGGCTCGATTTGAGTTACCTGACTCAGTTAAAGAGGAAAACTATGGATTGACAAGTAGCACAGTTTGGCATTACGTACCTGATTAGTTGGTTAGGGGCAGTCGGGGGTATCAGACACTATTAACAGTTTGTCTTCAGATAAATTAATATGTCTATATTACATTCGACTAATTGTTTAATAATTAACTAAAACATACAAAAATGTATTTTATTTACAATGTTAATGTAAACCAGTCTCAGTCTCCTGTCTTTTTGCCAGTGTTACTGCTAACATATTGGGTATCTCTACTGTCTTTCTTTACCTCTACCAGATATTTCTGATCCAGGTCACTTTTTCCACTCCATCCTGCATTCTATTTGAACTCGCATCTCACTTTTTAAAACTTCCGGGGCATTATTAATGTACTCTTCTTGTCAAGCTCACATTCCATTTCCCCTTCTGTCTACACCAGGGGTGTTAAAACTTTTTCCAAAGAGGCCCAGATCTGGTTAGGTGAAAATGTGGGGGGCCGAAAATTCATCCTGACATTCTTTGATCCATAAACGTTAAACGCAATTTAGGAGTTCTTTTATTGCAAACAGCGATAACAGATTTTTCAGAACACAAACAAATCTTAACAAGTTTTTACCAAAATCAATCTGCCGGACTGAATTTGATTTTAATATTTAATTTGTTGAGACCTGGTTTGATTGTCAATTGAAAACAAAAGAACACAGGTATAAGGATGCACAGATTGTAGGAAGACTCCATACATATTATAAACTGTTGTTTTGATCATAAAAAAAAAACAATATTCACTGGCTGCAAATTATTAATTTTTTGACAGAAGCTGCATACAGACTGTATACTGTAACTAATGGAACTCACTTTAGATAACAGCATCTGCTAAATGCTGAAAATGTACCCGAAACATCTCATGCATGGCACATGTGATGCAGCTCTGATTGAAACTTTTTTACTGTTTATATATTTGTACCCTAAATTAATATAAAAAAGTTATTATTCCCTATAAATTTAATATAATGTAATTGAATATAATTTATTCCCTATATATTTAATATAATGTAATTGAATATAATTTATTGCCTTTATATTTGCATTTGTGGTCAGCACAATGATATTTTGAAATTGATCTATTTTTAAGGATATCCGCCATATTTCAAGATACTTAAGAAGCTTCTGGAATTGTGAGAACTATCAAGAAGTTTCTAGAACTGTCCAGAATGATC
>JAOTRQ010079907.1:0-11617 GCA_028565875.1 Hoplisoma paleatum
AGAGAGAGAGAGAGAGAGAGAGAGAGAGAGTATTAACTGTCAATCTTGAATGACAAAACGTACCCAGGAATGTATAAAAAATAGCATTTTTAAAAAATCGTGTTGACATCCTAACATTTGCAGAAAAAGGGAAAGATTGTATAGTCCACAAGGTGGCACTGTCTCAAAAATCTGTATGTATAAGTTTTTTTTCTACATTGTTGTCTTTATCAGGTATGCAAAGCTAATTGGCTTTTCCAAATATTAAAATAGAACTAAAACCTATGCTATGAAAATAATTTTTCACTGTCACCTCACTGCAAGAAGGTTTTTATTATTATAAATAAATATTAATGTTATTCAGCCCGAGCAATAATTTTCTCAGGCCTTAATGCTTTTGTACAGTAGGTAAACCAATAGTAGCATTAATCATCTCTCAGCTGTTTTGATTTATTGTAATATCGGAAATTAAATTTATACAAACAAGTAGTTAAGGCTACATCCCGTTAAAAAGAACAGTTATTCTAATTGTTATGTTAAGATAAAGTGAAAATTAAGCCTGGCAACCAAATGGAACACTTGTTGATCAATTGTTCAGAAAATACATGGTGCTTGTGCGCACTATAGTTGCATTTTTGTATAGAGGTGATGCTAATATATAAAAACAGTATCAGTCAAGCTGGGTTGGTTTATATTCAGCTGAATCATAATAAATGTGGAGTTGTTCAAATTCATATGTCCAGTAAGATCAGATGCGGTCAGGCTGAGATGTCACTACTGCTGGGAGAAACCCGACATAAATTAATATAAACATGGCTCAGGGCAGCTCTTTGTAACTTGATAGCTGTGGAATTCAGCAGGTAGTTTTGTCCCATCATTAGCCTCCTGCAGCATCAGTACACATCGCATTTAAATACCGCAATTATTAACCGACAGGCTTCAACTCTGGCCTGGAACTGAAAGAAACCGTTGTATAGCTCTGTACTCAGAACTTATATAAATTAATGAAGTAAATAGCTGGTTGACTTAAAAGTACATTTAAGAATACTTTAATGTTTAAATATGTGTTAATGAAACTACAAAAGATTGGTAGTGCTAAATGCATTTTAATAAAAGTAAGCAAAATTTTTATGGGCAAACATGATTTATACAGTTCAAAACAGAAACTAATGTGTGAAATGCTTCCCTTTAAAAGTTGTACTTTATTTTTTATCCATTTAGCGCATTAGTGAATATGAAAGTGGTTACACGTGTGCATGTTCTTGAGTGTATAACCAGTATACTGACATTATTTAAACGTTTTCTTTCTTTTTATTATGTTTTAGCTCAGTGAATTTGTATATGACTTTGTATATGACAGATAAAAAGCTGTTCCCTCTTCTAAGCTTGGCAGTACCAGCTGGCCGTTGCTACCCATGCCTAGACAAAGATCTGCAGAATGATGCCCTGGAGAAATATGTTGCTCGTTTTCAATACGTGTACAATGACACAAGAAGCCTACGTGGTCAAGAACATTTTCGAGAGGGCTTTCATTTCTTGCTGCATGATTTATGGATTCAAGACATGTACAGAGATCTGGTCCAGGATTCTTTTCTCTAAACATCTTAAAAACAAGCAGCCTGAAGCACTACTCATATATTTAAGTAGAAAATGTTGTTTATTATAGGGTCCCACCTAACAAAAAATAAGCCTCAAGTCCAGATAAATTACAATAAAGTCTCTCTTTAGTGATATCATTGGTTAATATGTTCTGACTGTTTATAAATTAGAGATCACAGACAGGTAAGCTTAATAGCTACGCTTGTTCAATGCTTATAAATTCTCTAAGAGCAGATTCTCTAATGTATAATTTTGGATTGTGTTGGTGACTCTTCTTAATACAGTCTGGAGATAAGAATATGTAGAACCTGTCTAAACTAATCAGGCATGCTGGATAAAAAGAATAAGGGGGAAAGGCTAAGTTAAAATGAATAGGTAAGTTGGTTGCCTATTAATAACTAGTGTGCATATTATTTAAGCATTTATGCACACCACATGTCTACTCTACATATTCATAAGTAATTTGGATCAGTATTGTGCCCTCTACTGGTCTGATATAAAATGCACATATCTTTACAAACATTTTCCATGCATATAGTAGAACTACCTTGACCTCCGACTTGAATTCGTTCTGTGCCCAGCTTGTGTGAGTTTGCTCATAAATCAAAATAAAATGGATAGAACTGTACTGCATACATTACAAATAATGTACAATATAACAAGTAATAGTAATAATACCTAATAAAAAAATCTATTTCCAAGATCATTATTTCCTCCACTTACTTTACTCACTTCACCCTTAATGCTTCTATTTATTGCTGAATTGAATTTAGTAATTAACCTCTAGTAATAGATTTATATAAATAATAAATAATGAAACTTGAACTCTACATGCAGAAAATTGTGTTTTATTTGCTTTTGGAAAAAAGAAACCGAGCAGTCGTTTCTTAAAAACTTCTTTTACAACTGTAAGATCATTCCAACTGTAAAGTACATGATTCAACACGGCCTATTGCACTGCAACTACTCAAGAAATAAACATTCCACCGGAACAAAGTAGCATTTTTCACATCTTTAAAATAATAACCAAACAACATGTAAAGACAAACAAAATTACTTAATTTATGACGAACTTTTAGTGTAAAGACCCAGCGTCATTGTTACACAATATTTATCATTTAAAATCAGGTGGACACCCAACTGATCATGCAAAGTGGTCAGTTATAGATACTAGCTCGTTTAATTTTCCATTTGTGTTTGAATGTATTATTTAGTCTCACTGTTTAAAGTAAAACAATTTGGCTCTGCTGTTATAGGTTAAGCTGTATTTTCCAGAAACGCAGTTCAACCGACACACTGAGAATAACCAAAGCCGATGGCTCAGTAATATATTTAAAAAGCATTCACCCTCATGTGTCTATATTAAAGCTACGTTCTTCTTAATGCTCATTTCACTGATTCACTGATGTAAAAAAATGTGTTACTCACTTACTTCCCAGAGTGGCCTATAATTTCTTAAGGATTTTTTAAAGAAATCATTTAAATATTTAATAGCTCTAGCTATTTCACCAGCTCAGTTTCATAATTAGTGTAAACTTTAATACCGTAATATTATTTGTAACCGTTGCTTCTATATAAAATAGGATTTCATGGAACCATTTACAATTTATTTATCCTTAAAAATGCCCTTTTTATTTAATTCAATCACAATATTGGTATGTGTGATTGCTTACATTCTTTTCGACTACTGACCTGTACAAGCAACGTATCTAAAAAATATGGCTTTCTCCTGATGCTAGACAAATGCTTCTCCTTTCTATGTTTGGCATTTAGCCACCAAATAAGACTCCATGCTACTAGATTTTTCACTGGACTGTCAGTGGTGATGACAAAATAAAGCACATAACGTAGGTGCTCTGTGGGCATCACATGCACATCACATGCATCCTCAGGACTTTGGTGCCTCAAACGACCCACGAGGAATAAAAACGTAACTGTACATGAGCTAAACATCTGGCTGGTTATTTTGCCTTGCTTTAACCATATTCAGTTGTTGGTGGCCCCCTTACAAAGTTATAGTAGCCAGCCAGAGCACCAAGATCTACATATAGCGATCCTTTTCTCTTACAGTGCCCAGAGTCTTCAGTATACAGTGAAGATGAATCTGAAATGAAGGGGAAAAAAGATCAATCCATGGTAATGAATTGTTTTAAGTGGGATGTTAGTCACAATGTGGTGGCATTCTTGCCCTACCTTGTGTGCTGTCTGACATTTGACTTTGTTGGCGTAGCAGTGTGCCCTCTCCAAGGGCAGAGTCAAGACTCCAACAACGAGGCTGGTCTTCTCGTGATGGGTGAAGGGCTTCCTCATTCAGTAGCTCTGTGGCAGAGCTCCTATGCAACGGCACCCTCTCCAGAGCACGCTCCAGAAGCCTTCGCATGGCAGGACTGCAGTCCTCAGATATGTCCTCCAATGGAGGTGCCTGCTTATGGATCTATACAGAGGAAGACCAAACTGAGTGAGAAGAACATAAGAAGGGGAAATTCAAGCTTTCATCTTGTTTATTCCATGTAGATAAAAATGTTGCAAGTGTGCAAATAGGTTTTACAATTAATGACTTAATTACTTCATACTTCATTACTTCAATGAGATTTCATGAGCCGGGAAAAAGAAAAACAAACCATTTCTGTAGAAATGGTTCACAATAAAAGAGGATGCTGAGTGGGGAAAAGTACCATTTACGTAGATCATGGAAAGCAGAACTAGTCACAAACACAAAAATACAATAACCCAGTTATACTAACAGAGGGACAGATTCTGATTTTAAGCACTTGCATTTTTTTAAATAAAACTTTTATTTAAAAAAATCTGAACCTCTTCATTTGTGGCAATTTCATTTTGAGTTATGTGGTAATTAAATGAAGGAGAAATGTGAGACGAGATCTAACTGTATATTTGATCACATCATATATAGCTATATATACAGTGTGTGTGTGTGTGTGTGTGTGTGTGTGTGTGTGTGTGTATACACAAATGTCAAAACATCTTATAAATGTATGTCTGAATTTTGACCAACAACCTAAATATTGAACTTAATGACAACATACACATAACATAGGGGCATAGAGTTTGAATATTCTTTGGCCTCTGTGGTTTTACTCCCGGTGCTCCACGAACTCCTAATGAATAACTGTGTCTGTCATGGATCTAACCAAAAGTGTTTTAATGTGACATTTGTCAGATACATGCGTGTACTTGTGTTGTACTTACTATATATAGATAAGAAGGGTACGATGACCGTGGGTATCGTCTTACCCATGGAGGGCTACCAGTCTGCATGTGAATTATAGAAGTGCCCAGGCTGTAGATATCGGTTTTGGTAGTATGTCCTCGACACAGCACCAGCTCTGGACTCATGTACATCTGGACATAAAACATTATACCATGATTAAGGCTTACGGCTCATATTGAAACTGTACGGCGGGTCCCCAATGTGGGTTGATCACAGGGAAACAACCAGGGAAATAAAAACAATTCTAATCGATAAAATGGCTTTGCAAAAGGAAGATCAATATGTCAAAATGTAAAAGTTATTAAGCAGCATATGATTCTGCATAAACATTGTGTGTAATAAATATGAACGTGAATATAAATACTATTAACACCTCGATCTAACAATGTCCTTTTGACACAGATGGGAAGTTTTAAGCCCTCTGCTTGTTTTGAAGTCATCTGCTTGTTGGACTTTCCAAGTAGGGTTAAACTGAATAGTATAAGTGTGTGTTTTCGCACATGCTTGTGTGTAGCTCTGGGATTTTCCCATTAAGACAAGTAAAGTAGAATGTTGTGTGAAGCACAGGGGTGTTTTTGTTTGGATCTGTAGCATCATACAGTAATGTAACTGTCTTAAAACAGTGTTTGAAGTCTGTTCTGTCTATCAGTAAAAGTAACATATACTACCTTTAAGACATCATAAACACAATAAATCTCTTGCTCTGTGGAGCCTCCTTCAGCTCTCCAGTCAGCATAACTATCTATTTGCTAATTTGTTCTATATTACTAGTGGAATTCTGTAGCTGAGTACAGAAACTGAAATTTCATATCACTGGGCAGATAGGACTGATTTGTGTACACCTCTTTTCTGGTAGATAACATAGTAAAGTACTATAATTCATGCACATTTTAGCAATGTTTCTGCTCAAACACACTCACTAGAATTGAAAAAAAACTATTATATTACTATTATATTTATGTTTGATCGGGACATTTTGCTTCCTATCATGACTGCAATTCAACACTACTAAGCTGCCGTCACTGTGGTAGAAGGTATGTTAAATAAGACATACTTCTAGCAATAGATGTCATGGTATCATGATTTGCACGTGTTAGCCTGAACATATTTCCATTTCATCACTCGGGAGCCAAGAATATAAAGTGGAGATAACATTTATTATATCCTGTTTATAAATGTGTTATTTATGTTTGATCGGGACATTTTGCTTCCTATCATGACTGCAATTCAACACTACTAGGCTGACGTCACTGTGGTAGAAGGTATGTTAAATAATATATATTTCTTGCAATAGATGCCATGGTTCCATGATTTATAGATGCAATAGATGGCATGGTGCACATGTTAGCCTGAACATATTTCCATTTCAACACTCGGGAGCCAAGAATATAAAGTGGCGATAACATTTATTATATCCTGTTTATAAATGTGTTATAAATGTGGACACCGCTGACAGTTACTGAACATCTCATTCCAAACCACGGATGTCTATACATTATACAGAGCACTTGAAATCTACCTCACAATAAATGTCCATTCATGTGTTTATATCCCAAACTATATAGCATAAATTCACTATCATAATTAGTTCTTCTTTCTAAGCGTGACGAATGCATGTTTATTTAGTTGTTGTGTGCATTAGCTACTGAGTATAAATTAACATTTTTAACCAAGTTCATAGTAAACCGGTGTCCCACATTGCATACATAGAACAACAAACTGTATGCCGAGACGGATGTGATGGACACAAACGTACCTCAGTTCCTCTAAGGTCCCGTGGAATGTATACATCCTCATTCATCTGCACTGTTAGACCAAAATCCACCAGAACAGCTTTAGCCGACATTAGTACAATGTTACTGGCTATTTAGGAAAGAAAAAAAAAGATAAAACAGTGGTATGAGCTTTTGGCAGTTCAGACCAGATTTAAATCCAACTATACATTCACAACAGGCGGCACGGTGACTAAGTGGTTAGCACTGTCGCCTCACAGCAAGAAGTCCCGGATTCGATCGATTGTCCTGTAGATTCACAAGATCCCTGTAAACGGGGTTGGAGAAAGACCTGGCAACCTACTCCGTAGAAATATAATTGCAGAGTAACTCTGGGGATCAGTAGCGGTCCACAGTGACCCAAGAGTCGGAAACGACTGAAACGGGTAAATACACACATACATACATTCTTAATGTTGGCATTCTGATAGTTTTTCTCTGATTGTTTCTGTTTCCTTATTATGTCTGCATCTGGAATTTCCAGTTGTTTGAAGGTCTAGTTTCTGTTCTCAATTCTGACAGGTTTTTAATCAGACCAAAAAAAAAGGGAGTGACAAATTTGGCCTAAGACTCGCACTTCACTTTGATCCTTTATGGTTTCACTTAAATTTAGAAAGGCAGTTTTTAAAAGGCCATTTGAAGGGCAATATACCAGCAAAACAAGAATCATGGAAGAATACATTGCAACTTCCTCTTAACGACCCAGATAGCATTTCCTGTGAGCATGCTGACCAGCATTACCAGAAAGAGATGAAATCTTATTTACCTGAAGACAGATTTTCTAGGCTTCCTGGGTGTTCATTTCTGATCTCAAAACAGTCTGTGGTTTAAGACCTATGTGCATAAATGCACAAATTGCATATCTCTTGAGAAAATAAAAATTATGATTGCACCTGCTACGCTAACCTCTACCTCGCATATTACTCTCCCTTTGTAACGGTGCTGAGTTTACTGGGAAATTTTAATGATTCATGATCCATTCGTGGCAAGTACATTATAAATTATGGAATTAATTTATTCACTCGTAGTGAACAGAAAGCACCTTTAGTCACAGCAGAAATTCCTTATCATAGGGTTTGAAATGAATGAAGTAAGTGCATTTTTGAACACAATCTAATGTCTGTTTCTATTCTGTATTGCAGGAGTAACTTAAAGTTCTTATTAAAAGTCCTGATAATGTTCTGCAGTTTTTAAGTCTGTGTAACTAACTGGATAAAAAACCCTCAAACATCATGATAGGACTTCAGTCTCAAAGATGAATTTCCTTTCTAGTACTCTAGTCTTTATTTCAATTGCCTGTATCTTAATACATTTACTGACATATAAGAAAAAATGTCAGGACAATTTACAGATTTACTGTTCAGCTTTTGTGTCTTATCTTCTATTATTTTTTGTGTTCTCAAACTGTACATGCATAGAGACAATTACAACTTAGTCACTAAATAAATACCTATGATAATAAAGTCTGCATTGAGAAAGCTGACCTACACATTCACCTTACATATTTGACCTAGAAATGAAATTGCCCATTTGCTTTAATTAGTTTTCTAGTACTGATACCATGAACATGGTCGAAAATATGGAAAATGTGATTAGTATTAGTACATATTTAGATACAGTGTTGTTTCTTATACGTGAATCATGAATCAAAATACAGTGTGTCCTTTTGCATCATGAGAAAAAAAATACATCTGGTGTTTGTAATTATAAATGTTGCTTAATAAATGAAACTGCAGAACACGTTTAATTAGATGTAGTTTGGAAACAGAATGCATCAGTTAATACATGTAATAAACATGTCATGCTTTTGCTTTCACTCTCTAAACACTAAATCAATGATTTCCACTTTACTTCTTTAGAAGCAGGTATTAGACCACATTGTGACATACTCACTACTCTTTGACTTACGTTTGATGTCATGGTGAATAATGTTGTGCGAGTGAAGATACTCCAGTCCACGCAGAACCTGCTGCAGGACCCAAATGATCTCAAACTCTCTCATTGGACCACAGCTTTCCAGCTTTTCAAGAACAGAACCTCCTTCTCCTGCCTCCATGAAGAGGTGCACAGTCTGGTCCCACAGCAGTGCACCATATAGCTCAGCAATGTTTTCATGATGGAACCGGGCCTGAAACTCCACATCTGCCGGTTTAAAATGCTCCAAATGGATCTGCAAGGAGTAACAAATTGCATAAATGAACATTAATTGGTTTAGTTGTTGTCTACAATACTGGAGTGCATTGTGGAGATCAAGTAAAGTACTAGCAGTTCCAGTTTTGCATATAAATTTGTCTTAGCTGAAAATAGCTGACACTAGTGTTGACACTCCTGGAATGAATTTGGTAACAAGTAATAATGTGAATAATTATGTAACCTACTTGCCGTTCTTTGTACTGGCTATAAAGATGTTTACAAGGTACCGGAAAGCTGAGCAGTAATGGAAATGTTTCGGTCATGTGTTTATAGCTTGGCATTTGCCCTACATGCCCTCCCTTGACTGTGTGTTTAAGCAAGGGGAGTTCCTGTCAGGTTTCTTTTCTCAACTGCTGTAGAAAGCTGAAACACTATCTGCCCAAAGGCTTTTAAGGAAATAAAGTCCTTTTCTATCAGACAGCACAATTCTTTCATTTCTGCAACAATGTTCTTTTTTCCCCAGACATTTTAATTTCCTGTTTCTTATATCCTCATGACACTTGTGAATGCCTCATGTAAAAACACATGATCATACCCGTGAACAATGTAGTTCAGCAGGTCAGCCTATTTCAATTTAAAGATTAGATTTCTTTCTTTTCTTAAGCAGCTGCTACTCCCATGTAACAATGTAAACCCAGAAAACTGATCCACATGGTAAAACAAAAATTTGCAAGAATTAAAACACTTTCGTATGTAGCCAGATTTGCTGCCAACTGTAGCTTTCGAGTGCCTGGATGACTAGAAATGATGACTGTACGACTTGGCAGACAGTACTTATTTCCCTGGAAGTTCCGCACTTACACGTTTGCATGCCATTCGCTTGCGAGTTTTGATGTCTTGAGCCAAGTGGACTTTCCCAAATGATCCCTTAGGAATGTGGCTCGAGCCTTGAGCCTTGTAGGTCAGCCTCCACGGGAAAAGGAGCACGTCTAAATCGATGCGATAACGCCCCTCCTTAATAACCAAGTCGGTCTACAAGCAAAAGAAAAATAAAGGCCATAAATGTGATGTGATTCACCTATTTGGGCTAAAAAGACTATGATTTAAAACCTGTTACCCTAACATAGGCATAAATTTTTCATTCGTCATTTTAAAAGTAATAACGAGCATACAACACATGCGTTAAATACCACACTGCAATCATAATGATATGTTCCTCGATGATACACTCTAGGAAACTCTTGACATCAAGATCCTTATCAAATTATTACAAATCATAGTATTAATTCATTAAATGATCTGTTTCTTCCATTGGCTAGTAGCATGTTTGTGACACCTACATCGTCTATAAATGTAAATGTCAAATTATTTGTCCTTTTAGTTAGCAAATAAAGTCTTATCTGTATTTAACAACCTCTGGAGTTGGCTATAATACTTATTAACTTGTTTGTGTAATTTCATGTATGTACAGCAGATAGACCAACAGTCAAAGACTTGTAATGAAAACATTCAGAGCAGTTTATAGAGTAAAAATGACCATGTTTCAAAACCTTTATAGCTTTCATTTTTATCACATCGCATTGAAAAACACAGACTACTTCAAAATGGTGTAGCTACATTTTGTGTTTGTATAGTGGTTGACATTAAAGGTGATCTGTATCTGCAATATGTACTGTAGAAAACACAACAAACATTTTGTAAACACACTGGAAATTCTGCTTTAAGGTCACTACTTCAAAATGTCACGATTCATGATTGTGTGTTTTTCCAGCTCACAGTACACTAAAATAATAAATCAACAAGATGAAGTAGGTATAAAAGCAAGTAAAAATAAGTCAAGTAGATACAAATAAATTGCGCTAAAGTTCAGTTGGTGCATATTTGCAATCAAGATCCTCATAGATTTCAAAACATGCCATTGCCACATTACCATAACCGAAATAAATCACTATTTTAAAAACATCTTACCTTGTTCAATAGCACTCCGATTTCTTCTGTTAGCTCAGACAACTTGGAGGCTGGTGTATTGGAAATCATGTTGATAAAGGCCAGCAGGTCTGTCACATTCCCGTACCTCACGTTCCCATTCTGAATGCCAGAACCGAAGTCCCTTGAGGCCGAAACATCTAAGCAATCCGAGTTCTCATCCATTTTGTCCGGTGACAGACACTCTTCGTCTTCTCTCTGTGAGTAAATCAGCTCCACTGCCTCCATGAAGTCTTCAATATTCATGTGAGCCAGAAACAGTTCTATTCCTACATTGTCGTTCTGGAAATCCATTTTGGAAATGCAGATCAATCTGAAATAAAGGTCTTCACTCAGGTCTCCATAGATCCGATGATGATAAACGGCTCCTGGCAGAGCAAAAATGTTTTTGCAGTTTAGTAGCCTGTGAAAAAAAAATATCCTCTTGACTTTTTCTTTATAAAGATTAACTGATGAAGGAAGACACAGCACTTTAAACTCGTCTTTAATACACAGACAAGACAGATCTTTAGATCTACTGTGTCAAAGACTTTTGTTTAACTAATGGAGGGGAGTTTTTACAAGGAAGGAAAGTTTAAACCAGGTCAGCCCACACATCTTACTCAGCCTAACGGTAAATACCAATTTGATTCTATGGCAGTAAATTAATAAAGCGACTCAATTAAACATTCTTAAGGACCATTGAACATTGTTGTTATTACCATTAGTGTTGACGGGTAGCACGGTGGCAAATCACAGCAAGAAATCTGGCAATCTGGCAATATGCTTTGTGTGTGGAGTTTGCATGTTCTCCATATGTCAGTGAAGGTTCTTTCCTCCCACAGTCTAAAGACATTTAGTGAAATTGTCCTCTGTGTGTGTGTGTGTGTGTGTGTGTGTGTGTGTGTGTGTGTGTGTGTGTGTGTGTGTGTGTGTG
>JAOTRQ010079937.1:0-11615 GCA_028565875.1 Hoplisoma paleatum
ACACACACACACACACACACACACACACACACACACACACACACACACACACACACACAGAGAGAGAGAGAGAGAGACAGAGACAGAGACAGAGAGAGAGAGGTAAGGGAGGATTAAAAAGAAAGAGATAAGAAAATAAGATAAAGATCCTTAACCTGGAACAAATCAGTCGAAGGTAAAAAAGAAATCATGCTGGAGTGAATGTGAGGTTCACTTTGGTTGCTAACGGGGGAAGAAAAGAAAGAAGAAAAAACATTTCTGGAGTTTCGTTTCTGTTTCCTTGACAACTGGATGTGGTTCCTTAGCTGGGCTCACATTGAAACCTAAATCCACATCCAACACAAAGCAGAAACTAAAATGCAAAAATAATGATTCAGGATGTTTTATTATTCATTATACTAATTTCTGATTTCAACAGCGATACACGACCTGGACGTGAGCTTTCAGTCATATTTCATAAACCTAGCAGGTATGGTCCTTCACTAATAAAGCTCACTAGTTTGAACTAGATCACTACTTTACTTTGCAAAAAAAGCCTTCTTTTAAGGACACTTCTCACTAAACAGTTGTCTAGCTGTGAGAATTTGTGCCATTTGCATTGATGTAGCGTTTGTAAAATTGCAAAGCCTTAGTAGATGTTCCGGTTCATCCCAGAGATGGCAGATAAGGTTCTGGATAGTTAGGCCATTAAGCAAACCCTAAACCTTCATTGCTAGATGATATACTGTCACAGTAAATTGTATGCATATGTAATTTTTTTTGTCTAAAGCAGCGACCACTATCATGTCTGTGGAAAATTCCATTAACAATGGATTTATATGGCGGTAATGACAGTGCTTGTTGGAGGAAGTTTTCTTAATGCTTTAAAAATGACATTTCAAATAGGAACATTATTAAGTTTTTTTTAATTAAACATACCTACTTCTCTCTTTCTGTTTGTCTCACATTTTTGGACAACTTTGTAACAACCCTAATTATATGTTGGCATATCCACATATTTCCAGAAATCCACTAGCCCAAAAGTAAAGCCTCTCAAGACCGAAGTGTCATCAGAGCTACATCTTTCAGATCTGTCCAATCCTGGCTGTGTTATTACAGGCTTATTTTCTGTGTCTATGCTAATTAGCCATGAGCATAGCACTCGGGGAGGCAGGCTGACCACAAGCGGTCTTCTGTCGCCAGTAGAGAGGTGGAAATTTGAGGTTTGAGGCTTCTTTGTCATGCTCTTAAACACAGGTCTCATCGCGAGACTGTGGTACGTTGTTTTCAAAACCAAAAGCATCGATTGTGAATCCAGTCTAGTGTTGAGATCATGAAATTACAGGACCTGAAAAATAGATGGAGATTCATCAAAGGATGCCCTGAATATTCTATAATATCTTTTACTGCAAAGAAGAACATTTTATTTGATTAAAATTCAGAAATTTATGGGAGTTATATATTTGTTTGTTTCCTGTCTACCAAAACCCTGAACAAACATGTCACGTCAGCTTTATTTATTTATTCTTTTTAATAAACAATAACGCAAAGCAGCTTTACACAGATTGGACCACCAGACCAAAACCAGTTGACAAGCCAGGTGACTGTAGCAAAGAAAAACTCTAAAATACAGGAAGGAACCTTAAATGATCCAACCTCAGCTCGTTCTTGGGTGGACCAGAAGATATTTAACAAACATTAAAATACATAAAACAAAACCACATCAAACTACTTAAGTTAGAACTCCGACGAGTTCTCGTCGGAGTAAATCATTGACTATAAAGGAAAAATTATTTTTTTTTACAAAAATCCTTCAGGTCTTCAAAACGCTGTCTTGTTTTTGTTAGGAACATAAAGTACCAGTTCTGAGTTCAGCAGAAGTTCAGAACCAGTTCCTGCTCCCTTGGATCTTTTCCCCATTTTTTGGCCATAGTTATAACCATTGGCGCTCAGATAATACGTGGTAGAGTTGAATACGGTCAAAATGTGGAGACCAGATCTGACTTATTGTTTGTTTTTTTGGCGGTGAAAGTCAGACTTGATTCTCGTCCAGCGTTCTACTCCTGTGATGGGTTTATTGTACTTGGCAGCTCTGCAGGCATGAACGTATATATTTTTTAAGCTTTGATCTGGTCTCATCTGAAGTAAATTTAAGTTGAAGTAAATGAAATGACAGCATAAGAACTCCATCTGCAATTTTTTTGTTAATTAATGTGCTAAAAATTGAACACAAGAAGTCACAAAGAAGCAATGCACTTGGGGCAGCATTTGATCTGCTGAATCCTTAACAGTTTAACATATAACACAATCATTTAACATGTTTTTGGTTAAACTGTGTGAAAAATGTATCATGAATCTATATCGTGAATCATATTGTATCATGCGTGTAGTGTATTGGTACATTTTAGTACATTTAACTCTCTATAGTTACAATTGCCAGAATTGTTTAGTAGTGAGTATTATTAATTAATTGAAATACCAGCAAAAACTCATCTCCACCTGGTATTAATGTAGATCCCTGTTAAAACTCAGATCAATTCAAAAAAGGACAACATAATCCATGAAGAGTAGTCTGGCAGACACTACCTCTGATAACCAACCTCCTTTTTTGCCTTTACATTTAATGGATGGGCATTGAGGTCGGACTTGTCTCATGGATGTGTCATGCTAGCCTACAGTGCTAGCCTACAGGGACAGTGTAGCCTAGTGGGTAGAGCGTTGGGCTGGGAACCCAAAGGTTGGGGGTTCAAATCCAGGCTCTGCTACACTCCGCTACACTGCTGGGTCCTTGAGCAAAACCCTTAACCCTGTCTGCTCGTTGTAAGTCGCTTTGGATAAAAGCGTCGGCTAAATGCAATGTAATGTAATGTAATGCTCTGATGTGTGCTGAACTTTCCTCCACTTATAAACTGGGTCAGATCTTTTCTTATCTTTTTTGTGCCAATGTCTCGCCAACAGCTTCTTGACTTCTTGGAAGAACATCTGAGTATTAAATATGTAAATTGTGGTCTAGTATGGCACTTTTGACAATAGACATTGTCACAGAGTTTAGGATTACAATACCAAAAACTATTTGACCTAGTCCAGGGTGACCATGGCAAGGAAAAACTCCCTAAAAATGAATTAATTAGTAGACTGGAGGATACTTTTCCGGTTTTATACAAATCATTCAAACACAAAATATATTCATGTAAAAGATAAAACTGTCAGTTAGTTCTTCAGAGAGTAGCTTTTGACACCAGCCTCCATAATTACGACATCATTAGTAAATGAGACAGTGCGCAGGTTACAGGATATTGGAGGCCCAGGAATGACAGTGGAATTTTCATTGGTTTACATGGTTACGCCTTTCTTCTGGGAGTCCTGATCAAATGTCTGTCAGGATCAGCAGGGATCAGATTAGTTAAATCTCAAAAGAAGCTCAGGGTGTCCTCTGAGACATGAACACAGCGGGATTTAGGCCAGCTTCAGGTTTTTATAGACCTACTGACCTTCCAAGTAGACGGACTCTCATAGCTCCAAACTCTTCCAATCAGGATGGACATTATTACATAAACTATAAGAGCACACAGGCGTAGAACTTGGTATCTTGGCTGGATTTAGAGAAATTGGTAGAGAACTGCAAACCTCATCGACAAGTGGGATTGACTTCTAGCTCCTAGGAGGCTCATTTTTAATAATTATGAACTGAATATTTGAGCAGCTTGTGAAAAATCTGTATCCTTTAATAAACAAAAAAGTTTTTTAATCAGCCCATCCTTGGACTTAATGATAATACCGGGCTAAAACCAAGCTTGCTGATGACTGAACAATTTTTAAAAGTTAAATTGTTGAATTTACACAAATTATCTATTGTTAATGTCTAAGTATTGTGTAATATTAAATGTTAGCTTGTTATGTTCACAAATTAGTATATTTTCAACTCTTAACATACAAACATGGTTAGGATGTGTATAAATGAAAAGCTATTTGGAAATGATGAGCTACAAATTGTTGATCATAATGCCCGTTGAAGGCTAAACATCTTGACTGATTATGAAAAGGATTTGATTTTTTCTCCTACTTGCTTTTAGTACTGGAGCCAACGCTACATGTAATGGAATGCTGAGGTCCGAATGTGGTTTGGATAGGTTCTATAGGATTTGTTCTATTGCTTCACAGATATCAGGCCCAGTTGGCATTTAGAAAATATATTTGGCTTCAGAATTGTATAAACTGAACATTCTCATCTGCGGGAATCCATAGCGTTAAGACTCGTCTCTGTCCCTTTGTGATAGCTGGATCAGCATACTGTGAAGGTTTAAAAGTCTAATCCAACTAACGTACCTTCGCCTCCAAAAACTGGATCAAGCAACTTCAGGTTGAATTCCAGGTTCTGTATTTGTCACATTGTTTGGTTGGTATCATGTCTGTTGAGGCTTGCCCCCTCAGCGGGGCTCAGATTGCTCTGTGTAAACTTGTACACTGTGGTCCGAGACCTCAGGCCACTCTGAGACCCCTGAAGATGGAGCTAAAGCTCTTTGTGGAAAAAATCAGAGTGAAACAAAGACAAAGGTACAACATAACTACTACCTACTTCATGAATTATTTCTTATTAAGTGCTTCTTTTTTATAAGCACGTGGTTCCAGAGGTTTGGAATTTTGCATGCTCTATCTATTTCCTTGGAATTTTCATGGCTATTTTAACAATTAAAAAAAATTGCAGTATGTGTATTGGCTGCTTAGAGTGAGCAAATGTGAGTGTGATTGTTGACCTTTCTGTTGACATTTCTTAGCAAACCGATCCATCCATTAGATTAGGTTCATGTTGGGACATAGTGAATACACTAAACACCTGTACTGGTCTTCAGTCTGTTTCATTGTACAGAGACAACACACACACGCACGCACGCACGCACGCACGCACGATCACACACACACTTTTTGTTTCATCAAATGTCATCAGACATTTACATGCAGTAATGCAATATAGATGCCAGAACTTATTTGCATGTTGGTATGAACAAACATCTGCTCTTTGCAGAACTTTATTTATATACTAAATATATAAAACAAACACATTTGCTGTATAATTAGCCCCTTATTTAAAAATGCATGTAAAACATGAATGATTGTTACAGAATCATTTGTTTTAGATTTAAACACCTTATGACTCTTGCGTAATTTATGTCTTCATTATTACAGAATTATTTTTTTTACTTACATATCAGTGGAACCTTTTCTTTCCCTAATGGCAGAATTCTTTGGATCGAACATTAAAACCGCGTTAAACTCACTGCTTTCCGACAACAGAAACCCGAGCTGCTGGCACCAGAGTCGAGTTTAACTAGCATGAAGCTCATGGTGGTTTCTCAGAGCTTGTGGGGAAGGATGTAAATTATAGTGTTTACATCCTCCAAACCAAAATGTTCTTCCAGTAAGAATTAAAAATCAATACAGAGCAGAAAGATTCAAACTTGCCCTGCAGAAACCAGATTAAAATCATATCAAGTGAATCCAAATTCTCCAGACATTTTTTGGTTTATCACTGAGCTGTTAGATTTATTTATATAAAGTGGGTTCTCATGTCCGACAAACCTTAGCATCCCACTCTTGCATTGTTCACTCTCATAGGATGATTTATCCTCTCCCCAGGATGGAGGCGTCGTGTCTGGAGCTGGCATTGGAAGGCGAGCGGCTGTGTAAGATGGGAGATTTTAAAGGTGGAACAGCGTTCTTTGAGGCTGCAGTTCAGGTTGGAACTGAAGATCTGAAGACCCTCAGTGCCATTTACAGTCAGCTGGGAAATGCTTACTTCTACCTTAAGGAGTATGGAAAAGCTCTGGAGTACCACCGGCATGATCTCACTCTGGCCAGGTAAAATAAAATGTCAAAGACTGTGAAGTTCCAGCTGTCTGGTGAAATGTTTAGGGTTTTAAACTCGGCCAACACTTTTAAACAAGGGGCAGTAATGACTGAGTGATTAGGGTACTGGACTAGAGATAAGCTTAACCCTCAATTTCTTGTAAGTCGCTTTGGATAAAAGGCATGTGTTAAATGTAAATGTAAGGGGCAAGTGTAACAAAAAAAACAACAATTGTCTAGTGGTACAGGTACTGGACTAGTATGGTCACTGCCACCTTGTTGCTTTAGGCCGTTAAGTGAGTACATTAACTCTCAGACTGCTCTGTTGCTCAGACTGTAGTTGTTATGTTCCCAATTAAAGAGCCATTGACGTTGTTTACGAATTATAGAATACACTACTAAACCTTGTTAAATTTATTTAAAAAACCTTTCTAAAAACATCGACAGGCTTTTGGATAGTGCATTGGATTGACTGTCTTGTATTCCCTAGTCTTTATACAGTGTACAGAGCTATTTTGGAAAGCACTTTGTGACTTTTGTCTAAGTGCTGTATAAATAAGTATTACTTACTTAATTTACATATTAAGTCACTTTGGATAAAGTTGTCTGCCGTAAGTAAACAGTTGGCCACTGATTGTTCAGGCCTTTGTTTTTGTATCAGATTTGGAACTGAAACATCTACTGAGGCTGTCTGGGCCAACGTGAAAGCCCAATAATACAAATCCTTTTTTCTGCCAGTGAATGAGCAAAGATTTCCACATACATAGCGACAGTTCACTAGTGTGTAAAACCTCTCAGCAGAGTGTCTGCTTTTGTTTTTAAAATAAAAGGTCCAGCATTGGTCAGAGTATGAATACTTTCACCCATAGAGCGTGTGTGTTTTCCAAATAAAGTACTGAGGTTTGTCTGCATGCCAGTTGAAATCCTATCAATATAGGCCACTAACAATGAATTGCTTGAATTAAATTTAATCATAACTAAGAGTTGCTTTGGATTAAAGTTTTAACTGCAAATTGAATTTTAGAACTAGATAAGGGTTTTGTTTCTTGAGATGTACTTTATTAGTCAACACGCCATCATGATCTAATTTTAAAGGTTGGCCTTATTGTTTTCATTGATATGTTACATTAATATTCAGCTTCATATGCAAGTGGCGGAACAATCCCACTTACATCATTCTGATAATTTGCACTGAATGTTGTCAAGCAGATTCATTCTAATCTTCAGATCTCGTTCTCAATCTTTCAAGTGTAAATTGGTAAAGGTAGACCAATATTTATACTTTATAGTTTTATGTGGCAAAAAGCTCATTTTACAATGAACCAATAAGGTTTGGTACTTTTTGTTCCAACAGCAAGTTCCAAAATTGTCCAGTTGAGCCATTGAACACAATTGGATGTCTAAGAAATTAATGCCATGTACATATATGCCATATATATATAGTGTAGCCTAGTGGGTAGAGCGTTGGGCTGTGAACCCAAAGGTTGGAGGTCAAATCCAGGCTCTGCTACACAGCCCCTGCTGGGGCTTGAGCGAGACCCTTAACCCTGTCTGCCCCAGGGGTACCATACGTTGGCTGACCCTGCGCTCTGACCCCAACCTCCAGTCAAGTTGGGATATACAAAGAGAGACATTTCGTTGTACTGTACATCTGTATATGTGTAATGACAAAAAAAATCTGAAATGAATATAAGTATGAATGAAAAAGTGTCATGACCGGTAAATTTCGAATAATTTATTGGGCACCCCTGATTAGAATATTTATTCACAGAACGATTGGAGACCGAATCGGAGAGGCTAAAGCCAGCGGAAATCTGGGAAACACTCTGAAGGTGCTTGGACGTTACGATGAAGCGGTCGTGTGCTGCCAAAGACACCTTGACATCTCACAGGAGCAAGGAGACAAGGTGGGACAATTCTTGGATGGCTTTTAACTGATGTGCCAAAAAAGTCCCTCTGACATGTTTGTATTCACATGTGTTCTGTAATACCTCAGTCATTTGCGTGATATATCAGTTTTAGCATTTCTGTCTTTCTCCCTGGTGCGTTCAGGTGGGCGAGGCTCGAGCGCTGTACAACATCGGGAACGTGTTTCATGCTAAAGGGAAGCAGCAGTTGTGGGGATGTTCACAGGAACCGGGAGACCTTCCGGCTGACGTCAGGGACACCCTACAGAGAGCCACTGCCTTCTATGAGTGAGTAAACAAGCTGGTGGGGTGGTGGGATTACTAGAGTTATGCAACATGAATATTATTGGAGATTAGTTTAGTGACATCACTAGGGGTAGGGTTATTAAAGGTGGGATTATAAAATATGGAATTATTAGAGACAAGATTATTATTGGTGATGTCACTCGAGGTGGGATTATAAAATGTGGGATTATTTGAGGTGGGATTATAACAGTTATCATTACTACAGGTGTTATTATTAAAGGTGGCATTACTGGATGTGGGATTTTTAGAGGTAAGATTATGTTGGATAGGATTACTAAAGTGGTCATTACCAGAGGTGATTTTTTTATAAATGTGATTACAAGAGAAGATGCAACTAGCACTATGATTACTAACGGTGGCATCATTAGTGGTATATTAGTTGTAAGTTTGTAACTGGTGGCATTACTGGGTGTGTTTATTAGAGAAGAGGTTATAAAATGTGGGATTATTATTGGTTGTTTTACTAGAGGAGTGATTTAGGGGTGTAATTACAATGGGTACTGCAGGTTTACTACAGTTATGATTAATAGGGGTGCAAAACAATACAATAAACAGTGCAGATACACAATAGTACAATAAATACAAAAATAAATTCAAATCAAAGAGGTGAGGAGGTGGCTTTACTACAGGTGGGTGTATTATAGGTGGGATTATTATTGGTATGAGTCAGACAGGTGGAATTATTAGAAATGGGATTATCAGAGTTTGTTGGATAAATAAATTGGAAGATTGTGTGAGTTGTTTACTGGAAGAATGATGGTACCAGGATGCATGGTAAAGTGAAAAAAGACTTTCCATATCCTGTGTTTGATGTGAAAACAGAGTGGAGATAAAACCACAGACAGTTTAAATAAACATAAGGGAGAAACTGTATAACCTTAAATCCAAAAACGTTTTAAAGAAAACATATTCGTTCTTGTAGATTTTAGAGTGACAATGAACAATGAATGTTTTTAAATCTTCATATACAAAACATAGTAAATATAAATGTGTCATATGCAGTGAGCGACTACATTAACTACAAGTGTGCGTGCTTTATTGTTTTGATATATATAAACAGGTCACTTTACCATACATGGACACTAAGTCACTTTCAGCCAGTCACTTTATTTAAATATATATAAACAGGTTTATTCTCCTTTTGACCTACCATCTCTTACTTCTTACCTTTTTAATTGTGTTTACATTGTTTACAATTATTAGTTTCCATTTATAATTTTGCTAGCTTGTTAAGCGTAATTTTTGAGTGTTTTGAGTGTTAGGATGAAGTAGTTACAAAGCATTTCACTGCCGGTTGTACTATGTATAACTATGTATGTGACAAATAAACTTTCATTTGATTTGATTTGAAGATTTAATTAAATCAAGACAAGGGAAAACAGACACAAGGGGAGTATACTAAAATTTGGACTAGAACCAAAACAAAGTACAGGACAAATATAAGTTCCAATGAAGAACAGGTAAGTGGTAACAGACAGTAGAGACTCAACTCGGAGAACAGCTAGAGGTAGAATGTTCAGTGAAGAGCAGAGTCCCATACATAGCATTAGGTGTAGATCGACGCTAGACGCCTGACCGACTGTGGACGACTTAAGAATCTCCAGTCTTGGTAAATATGGGTTACATAGTCAGATAGAGAATACATTATTGGGGTTGATACGAATTAGAGAGTCACAAGCACAAAACGAAAATAAAACAAACAACTCAAAAAAGACCGGAAGCTTAAACAAACACAGACATTAACTGAAACAAACTCCAGCTGTCAGCCAGTTAGCTTGACAAGCTGTAATGCTGAAGGTGGTGATGGAGTAGCAACATGGAGCTGTCAGGAGGACCATTGAAGAAGATGTGATGAAGATGCCCATGACTCAATCACATAGTGCTGCTTTTTAATACCAATATTAATGTAATATGTATTAATGTACTATTTATTCATTACAATCATAAAGTGTTAGTGTAATGCTTTAAGTGCATGCCTATAATAACATGTTAGGTTGCAGTTGGTAACAGATACCGCCAGCACAGAGAAGATAGAAAAAGTCATTATTAAAATAAAACATGTAATAGTGTCGCCAGTAGAGAAATGGAAGTAGATTCAGATTGGCATTGGAATGGAATCGGACCAGCCAAGTTGGTTTGTTTTTTTGTTTTTTCAGATTTGTTAATCAATCATGATAATAATGACATTGACAATAGTAATTATCAAATTTATCATAATCAAAATATTTTTTTTAATTCTGTTCTTGGCAGTGATTATTCTTTTATTATTGATTATTCTTTCCTGTGCTGACAATGTTGCGAGACAACCTAGGAGACATAAGAAATAGTTAA
The DNA here is from genome assembly GCA_028565875.1 of Hoplisoma paleatum. NCBI lineage: Eukaryota > Metazoa > Chordata > Actinopteri > Siluriformes > Callichthyidae > Hoplisoma > Hoplisoma paleatum. The sequence goes on from JAOTRQ010079937.1 coordinate 10,368, forward strand.
AATGACAATAACAAGGATGGTGTGATCAATTTCAGGTGTGCTCAAGCCTAATTACTGGTAATTACTGGCCTGGGGTCAAGAACATTTTGCCTAGATATCTTTAAGATCTAGTTATCTAGTATAACAAACAATAGCAAATAAACAAATAGATAAATGAATTGTCCAAAAGCTTGGACTTGATCAAAAACTAAAGAATAAAGCAAAGTCTAGAATCGACTCAAACTGCACAGGCAAAAGAGAAGTCCAAACACAATAAAAAAAAATAAATAAAAACAAAGGCAGAAAATGTTTCAGACAATACTCTCCACAGCTGCTCCACAGGCCAACACCAATATGCAATATGCTGATCAACAGGAGACCAGTTAGAAAATGGGAGTGTTGGATGATCACTCATATTAATAAAAAAAACCTAAATTAATCTTTAAAGCTGAAGCATTTAAGTAATAAATTAAACATTAAGTTAAACGATGACAAAAAAGTACAACAGTTTCTTCGCTTCAATTTAGGTTCCACTTGATGAAAGCTGAATGCAGAATGGATATTCAAACACCAGAAAAACATGAGGTAGGTAAAAGTGATTGTCACATGTCCATCATCGATATTTTTATTAGTAATTATATATAAAAATCAGCAAATGCAAGAAATCTATATTATTAATGCAGCAGTCTGGCAACCAGTCCCAACAATAATGACCAAGTGTAATGGTCTGTATGAAGAATAATAGTTACATTTTTTTTATAATAACATGTGCTACATTAATAATGTTACATCACTTTGTGCAGAAGGGGAAACATGATATTGAAGTCGAAGAACATGGATCAAAATATGAAAATAACAAAACCAAGCAACTTCTAACTCAACTTAATCTTCTGTACAAACAGAAACTAAGCACTTCAGATGTGCATCAACTAACAACTTGTTCGATGCTTTGCCAAGAACCTTGTGAAGAAAACGATCTGGTTCAAACTTTTTTACAAAGGTTATTAATGATGGATTACAAAGCAAGATATATCAGCATCAAGAATGCCAAGTATTCTCTTGACTCTCAAATGCCAGATACAGATAAAGAATGTGATGCATTTGATGAGCTTGTTTGTGAAAAAGATGCATCTTTTGACAGTAAGACAAATTCTATTCATCCTATGGATCTTCAGATGGTGGTGTTCCTCTGTTCAGACAGTTTCCTAAAACAACTAATAGTGACTAAACTCTCTCAGTGTCAGTACGCTCTGCCTCTACTGGTGCCAA
>JAOTRQ010079956.1:0-11615 GCA_028565875.1 Hoplisoma paleatum
TTATATAGGCATGTATATTACAAAGTATCTTATCTTATTAAGTATGTATAAAACACTTCTAATTATTGAGCTTTACTTCTAATAAGTGTGTAAAGATAAGGACATGTTTTATTTGCTTCTAATCTAGTGGCATTAGTTTTAACTTAAGAGCAGAATGTGCAACAAGCCCAGGGTCCAACATCCACATACTTTTAGTCATAAAGTATCTTAGTTTTATTTTCCTGAAATAAAGTATATGCAAAAAACAGTAATCAAAACACAAAATGTTTGATATTAAAACATTATAAATTATAATATTTTTAACCAGGTGTTGGCTTTGCCCTCTTGTACCAAGCTTCTTCTGTTGTAACTGCCACTTATTTCCGGAAGAGGTTAGCTACAGCATACTCCATTGGCCGCTCTGGCATGGGTTTGACCTTTGCTTTAGCCCCCTTTACCCAGCTGCTCCTGGATCTGTATGCATGGCAAGGTAAATATCAGATCATGTATTAAAAAATTTCATTTCATAAAGCATTAAAACAATTTCAATTAAGCACTGTTTGCAATCTTTACCGGTAATTAATTTCATTTATTTAAAAATTGCCATTACTTTTTTGTAAGTTCATATAGTTTATTTTATGCATACATCCCAATAAGTGCAGTAGTGACATTCATAGCTTACAGTACAGTCACACTTAAAACATTATATACTTGAAGTGTATATTTAGCTATTTACAGTCTTACATTGTATAGTTTCTAGCTACATAAATGTGCAAAATAATCTATGAAGCACATGAAATCCAGTCTGCGATGATTAACATGTGTCTCATTTCAAGGGCTGTACCCTTTGAAGGAGCCTGTGCAATGAGACAGACTCGTCTCACTGATGTGACTTAACTATCCTTCAAATGTGTCCTTCAAAAGGTGCAGCACCTGAGTTGGAACACAGCTACAGATAAGGGTTGTAAGTCCAGCAATTCAAGTTTGGATTCTGTGCTAGTTACTAAGTTGAGAACTTGGTGGCTTAATAGGCTAAATTCCTTTGCTTCAAAGACATCTGTCACATTTCATACACAGTAAGGGCGAGAGGTGAAGTTGGAGACTTTTTGAGGTAAAGTTCATGGTGGGAAACCTGTCCCGGCATAACAGGTGGTAAGATGATGCGGGTGAGGTAGGAATGTATATAAAAAAAGAAATTTAGGTTTTGCCAAAATACATTTTTCATATAATAAGATGTTAGATATTTGAATTCTTTGCAAATTCTTGACAAAGTTGTTTTCCTTTTTGTGGACTTTCCTCTTTAGCTCACTCACAGGATGTAAATGAAAACAGGATTTAAATTCTTGTAATCTATCTCATGCAGATCTTGGTAAAAGATGTTTTGCTTCAATAATTATACATATATTTAGTTATTTTGATGTTTTAGATTATATCTGGATTTTTTTATTATTTTAGCTTGGGTTATTCTATTTTTAGGTGCTTTGCAAAATACACTTCAGTTCAGTTTTTGTAGATATTTGTAGCTATTTTAATATAATTTGTGCAGTAAACCAACATCAGTACAATTCTGCCACATTTGATTAATGATTTCTTTCTTTTTCATGTTGATAAATGAAATTATTTGTCACTAGGTGTAGAATTTGTGTACTCTTGTATAGTTGTATAGGTGTAGTCTGCGTTAACATTTTAGCGCAATAAGCATGGTATTGAACTGATGCACTGTCCTTGTACAGGAGCTCTGTTGATTTTGGGCGGTCTGATGTTGAACTTGGTGGCCTCTGGAATGCTGCTACGACCTATTGACGTATGGCCTCCTGCCTGCCCTTCGCCTTCCTCACCCAGCAAAGAGTTGCCTCCCCAAATAGAGAAGGAACCTTTTGAAAATAGTCGAAATGCCACCGCATCTATATCTAACGGTATTTCTAAGGATACCCTCATCATCGAGAACTCATCTACAACACACAAAAGTCAACTGGATGTGGAGCTAACAAACTTGGTTCAGAATGGTGTAAATGATTTGGACAATCGGCAAGTACAGCTTCCTGAAGCAAGTAGTAGACCAGGAACGGATTCAACATTGCTGAAAAAGACCAGGATATCTAAGGTTTTGGACTTTTCTCTTTTAAAGAACCCTTTCTTTTGCATCTATACCTGGTCACTGGTCTTTAGTCAGTTGGCCTACTTTATCCCCTACTTTCACCTGTCGGCGCGAGCCAGGATGTTGGACATTGATGCCATGGATGCTTCCTTCATTATATCTGTGGCAGGTGAGATATACTTAATATTACAATTGAATGCACCAGCAATGGAGGGGCCACATTAGAATTTTTTAAACTGTGTTTGCTTTAGAGCTCCAAACTACTCTAAAGCTATGATAACCAATGCAAAAAGCTTTGTTTCCTTCAACACATCAATTATTTGTAGGCTTCTAAGGAGCTGCAGGGTAAAGTTATACAAGATCTTAAACAAAAACCCAGTACAGAGTTGTGACATTATTATCATCTTATAATATACATAAGCACGAAAGTGTGTGTATGTGTGTTCCCTATAAAAATCCACACCATTTCACCAATCACTAACACATCCTGTAGAATAATTCATTAGTAAGACATATTATTTATTATTTCTGTTTTCACTTTTCAAATGTGAGACGGGATCAGTGGAACTTTACTTATTTACTCGTTTACTGTTTTTCCAATCGGTCGTTTGGGTGCCGGAGCTTATACAAGCTTTTCATTGGGAGCAAGGCACCGAAACACCCTGGGCGGAATACTCGGAATACTTCTACAAAAACTTGTTTACACATAACTGTGTAAAACATAAAGTTAGATTCAGAATGAACAAACTTGTGTTAAGATAGATTTTGATTAGTAGGGCTGTGCAATAGGGGAGGCTTAGTTAGCATTTTGGGTAATATATGACCCTATTTGTTGATGATGACACACTCACCTCACTTTCTTGTTTTTGGACTGAAACCTGAGCAGCTGGACACGGGGAAAACGTGCCGACTCCACACACAATATAATCGGATGTCTTACGTGGAGTTTGAACCCAGGACTGCTGCTTCGAGGCGATAGTATAATATTGTTTAACTATACCCTGTGAAATAAAAAAAACTTCTAAAGCAAACATATCTGTACTGTATGACACGGTCATGATTATTGCAGACAATACTGGCTTGTTTACTTCCCAAAAGCAAGCAAAAAATTTAAGGTCACGAAAACTCCTGATTACACCGCAGTGCACAGCATTGGCAAACTTTAACCAAAGACTCTTGGAATAAAAAACATTGACTTCACACTGACAATGACAAAGCATTTATGCATCATTGTTTTAATCAAAGACATGTTTGGACGTTTAGTTAAAAAAATACACCGACTAGATGTATTTTAAATGGGGCGACCAGGGGATCGAGTGTGACTCAGGCCACTAATAGCATCTCCTTGTGGTGTGCCACTCAGTGTTACTGAGCTGGGGGAGTCGCTAAGCAACCGCAAGGCTTCCCAATTCCCAATTGTGCCTCTAAAGTGGTTGACATTGTGCTGGGGAGCACTGAAGCATAATAGCAGGAGACGAGAAGAGCCAAAAACCCTTGTACTGTTAATGAGTGGACTGGGAAAATTGGACATGCATTTGGATCCAACACACCCCAGCATGAGTTCTTTGTTTCTTTCTGATGTGCTTGGGACACTGCATTCCCTTTCTAGTGGTTGTCCGGGGAACACCTGTGCTGTCGGCACTGTATTGCTGAATTTAAGCACACAGATAGTCTGTGCTCAACCAAAAGACAGTAAAACTTTAAGGCTGCTGGGATTCACGTTTGTTATAGTTTAGTGCATCAGGACAGATGTGAGTCCGACTGAACCTGCTGCGCCTTAAACAAATAAGCATCTCACAAAATGTCTCAGTGCTCAAGTAGAGACACACCAGGATAATGCCTTTTGTGGCCAGACAAACATTGTCCAGCTGTCTCACTTTATGTCTGATCACTAAAAAGTTTGTTAATAAACATCAAGTGCTGCATTTTAGCCCTGTGACATGCTATGTACTTGGAACTGTAAAGCATTTACATCTGTAATGATGCTAGTCACTTTTAACACTTAAAAGATGTGTTGGTGCAGAGGATACAGAGCCTTACAGCGTTTCAGGTTTTATTTTCTCCCATTGGTTGGGGGATTGTTTGTTTGTTTCAAAATATCTGTTGAGTACAGATCGGGTTTACAGACGAGCATGTCTAGTGTTTCAGCTTGTTGAAAAATCCGTAGACGTCTACTCAACATCACTAACCCTTAATTGCCCCCAGATTAAGGTATATGTGGCAGACGATTAAGTATTTGTGACATGCAGGAATGGATGTATATTACCAATTGAAGATGATCTGACAGTATTGATGTCATCGCTATATATAACACCTGCTTCATAGGCCGGGCTGGTGATAAAGATGGTAGGAGGGCATAGAGCAGAAAATGATAGGAAAAGGCTTTGGGAGATAAACCTGTCAAACTAACCTTAACCCTTCTACTGTTGTCTACTGTCACCATAGTCCCGCCCTCAACGATGCTAGCAAAAATCAGCACTAAATGATGAATAAGAAAAGGTATTTGGTTAATTGTGGTGGTTATAAACCTCAGCAGGGTTCCGAAAAGTAAGCATTTCAAACGTTGTGATAATTGAAGCAACTGTGTGGATCTGTATAAGGAACAAACACACACATACACACACACACACACACACATATTGGTACAATGAATGTCTTCATGGATCTTTTACTGTTTCACCGTATTGATCTTTGTGGCTGAAAGTCTTTTTATATTGAAAAAAATCAATAGTCCTAGTCGGAATTGTAGTGTAGAATTTTACAGTACAAATCCACAATGTACCTAGGCCACAAAGTACAAATCATCCCTTTATCTTATTTACTGATTTGTTCTTATTACAGATAAGCACTCTGGAGCCACAATTAAACACAATAGCAAATTAAAACTAAAACATTTATATAGATGCAAACATTTTTAGTGTAGTAATATTTAAGTTTTTTATCTTTACCTAGATTTTTTATTATACATAAAATGTGGTCAGAATTTGAGAACTTACTTACTAATGAAGTGCTTTTCATGTATTTATTTAAAACTTGGCATTACAACAACGGCATTCAAATAATAAGAACTGTCTTTAATCTGGGCGGTTTACAGTCAATTACATTTAGCAGATGCTTTTATCTAAAGCAACCCACATTATACTCAAGTATACTTGAGTATACAAGGCAAAAAAGTTAACAAAAGTAGATATCCAGATATATAGATATAAAAAGGTAGTGTGAGGAAGTGCAAAACGTTTACCTGAGCACCCAGGAGAACAGAAGAGGGGTAACAGGGATTGAAGCTAGAAGTCATTTGATAGAGATGTTAGGAAATAAAGAGCTCAGTCTTCAAGAGCTTCTTGAAGATCACAAGGGACACCCCTGCTCTAGTAGAAGTTGGTAACTTCTTACACCATCTGGGAACAAGAAATGAGAACAGTCTGTAAGATCTTTTTTTTCTGTGATACAGCTTCAGTTGCGTGTTTGTAACTAAAAAAAAGTTCTTCTAAATTTGAAAGGTTTTAGAAAAGGGCATGGCATGTGTATTACACAGTATTTGATCTTGTATCAGTAATTAAAAATTAAAAAAATTATTTCATTTAAACACTTACACTTGAGTATTTTAATGAAAATGTGATTTGATGATGATAAGAACAGGTTCTGTTGAAACCTTTTTGAAAAATGTATATTTTTATATTTATGGAGTTGTGTAATATCTGATCAATTTCGGATTGTCATTTATAATTCACACACAAAGGTTTGTTTTCTTTTATGCAAATATGTTCCATGGTTAGGCCTAAGTAACCTAGATAAGGGTAGTAGGCCTCTCAGCTCCAGGAACGCTTTACAGTGCCTGATCTTGCACTCTGACCCCAGCTACCGAATGAGCTGATAATTGTAGTCGCTTCTTCATGTTGTGTTTTTGAAATGGACCCCTGTACAGATGGAATGTCTGTGAGCATTTAATGACTATTTTCTTTAACAGGTATCACAGAAACCATGGCTCAGCTTGCCTCTGGCTGGGTGACTGACAGAAACCTGGTGCATAAATATCACTACCACAAGACCTATCTGATCCTGTGTGGTATAGTCAACCTGCTGTCTCCTCTCGCCACCACCTACATCCAGCTCATGATCTATGCCGTGTTTTTTGCAGTCTTCTGTGGAGGGTACATGGCACTGCTGCTGCCCGTCTTGGTGAGCACCGAACTAATATTGAACTCGCAGAACAAGTCAAAAGCTTGGACACAACTTGGCTTTATTTCCCATAGTTGCAGGGAATCTGAAATCATATCAACTAGGTTTAGGTCAGGGAATTGTGGAGGCCTGGTCATCTGACACAGCACCTCCATGACTCTTTTTTGGTCAAATAGCTTTTACAGAGTCTCGAGTTGTGCACACTGAAACAACACCAATTGTTGAATGAGAAGATGTGTTCTAACTTTTGACTGGTACAGTACTTTTTCATAGCATATGGATCATGGTTTATCAATCTAGGATAAACTTCACAGGCCTTTAATCATTATGTCAGATTCTCTTCCTCCGCCGAAGGTTCACATAAAAAATCCATGTCAATTGATGTGTGTTTTCTGAACAAGTATACACAGGTTACAAGTTTGTGCGTGATAGTGTTGTGTTTTTTTTATGAACACATAATCAGAACAGGCATGTTCATACACAAAATCCAGCAAACATTCAAAGGTCGAGACAGAAAATGCTACACACAAGGAACACAAGTAGGTCAGAAAAGGATAAAGAAAGTAAATGAACGTGTATTAGTGCTGCTAGGGAAAACACAATGCCATGGCGGAGGGATTACAACAGTATCAGTAGACACATGATCTGGTGTGATGTACATGTGTACCTGTTCAACTGCAGTTAGGATGACCCCCTTCAGAGAGCGTTATTTAGCACAATGTTGGACAGACATAATAACTGTAAGTTAAGATATGATGTATCTAATTTACCAAGAAACCTTTATTCTTGCTTTCAACTTCACTGGCTAAAAACAAAGACATTACCTTTCCCAAAAGATTGTCTGAAAGGTGTGTGGAAAACAAAACATTTATCTTGCAACATCTTGTCTTTATCAAGACTATCACATTATTCTGTTGTTCTCTGTTTAAATCTGCTTGTGTTGTGCTCTTTTCCTCAAATTCATACACACCGAGTCACACACTGCATATGAAAAACATAAACAATTGCTAAAACAGCGTGTATGCTTTCAATCTAGAATTAAGAGCACACCGTTACCTATTTCCAGTGCTTAACTATCCATGTAACAAATTCTGGTAGTAATAGCTTAGTAATTAAGATAGAGGGCTAGAGATCAGAAGCTCGCTTGCTATTTCAAGCCCCACTACTATCAAGTTGCCACTGTTGGAAACCAGAGCATGGCCTTTTAACTCTAGTATTCTTAATACGATATGTATTTAAGTACATTTTGTATGTATATGTCAGAGCTGCCAAAACATAGAGGATAAAGTCTGTTACAGAAGGTACATGCCTAATGTCAGGGTTGCCAAACTTGTTACATAATTTTCATTGACATGCACCTCAACATCAGTCTCAGTTTCAGCCGATATATGAGTTTAACTATTTAACTTAACTGCCTTTAACACAAAAAGCGCTGTTGTTTTGTGAACAAATGCTGATTACATAATTGCTTTAGAACTCTATGGACCACCTCTCCTAGAGAAAATCCCACATCCGATTGGTCAGATTTACTCTCAGTTTGCTGTTATGTTACAGAACCATAATCTCCTAAGAAGGAGATTAAGCTTGTATGCTAAAGTGAGCTAAATCCGTTCTAATGAGCACTTTGTGATTGTGTGATTGTTTAGTATCGCTCTGTGACAAATAAAGTGACGAAAAAATGAAAGTACTTTAAATTGGCTGAAATATTTTTATTTTTATTTTATTCATTACACATATATTTGAATGTGGTAGGGTTGAATAAAAAAACAGGACAGAATACTCAGTTTGCCTGATATGGGACACGTAACACAACATAAAGCCAGACAGGTGATCACCCAATGTGTGGTGCAATTCCTCTTAGGGTGCATTCACCAGAATTATTTTTTTACTGGATGTGCTTATGTTTTGGCAGAGCTTCTTAACTTAACGTTGCATTTTCCTAAGCAGTGCACACCAAATACTGTTGGCACAATGAGTTTACCACCTGATTCTGCATCCAATGAGACAAACTGGTTAAATGATCTAATAAAAGTGACTCAGGCTTCATGTGTTACAACAAGCACCCAGGAGTACATCTACAGCAGAGAGACTATAATCAGTAATAATTACGAAAGGTTTGGTTTCTCGATCATTCTTATAGTTCATTATTGCACATTAAGCTTCATCACATAATAGTTGTATATTTGCATTAATGATTCTCACATTCTGCCAGCACTGAGCTATAACCCAAGGCAAACTTTGCCACTTTTTATGTGAATGTGTCTTCATTTCCGTTGTTGAAACGTTTATTGTTTATAATATTTGGTGTCTTTTGTATGGGATTCTGACTCACAAGTTATCAGTGTACAATCAAAGCCTAAAAGAAGCCCAGTATGAAGGGATTTGACACATATGAAGTTGAAGAACTTTGTGAGAATTTGTGTATACTTGAACATTTCACAACTGTGTGTGGTGGCTGAGCTGTAAATCATAGTACGTCCAGGATTGAGACCAGGATTTGATGTTGTATCTGAAATTTTTCAGATAGAACCTGCCCATAATTTAAGTAATTTGTGTAGTCTTATTATTATTTATATTTTCCTTGATTTTCAAGTATATTTTTAATGCTCACATTATTCGCTTTAATTAATATACTAGGCCAATAAAAGCTGTGTTTTGACCGTTGAGTTCTTTTCCACAGGTCTTATCATGGCATCATGCTTAAAGCCATCGCTGGGTACTTGAATGCACACCTTTAAAAGTCCTACTATCTTAGTAAAACAAAGAATTTTCTAAAAACAAATCTAATGAATCGTTATTATGTACTAATTTAGATGCATTTTATGCACATAAACGCATTGATTTTATGCATCTACTTCCATATTTTTCATATTTTTTACTACATTTTCTCCTTTGTCATCATTTTTTCCCCATGCTTCTCAACCAAAACTTTCCTCATCCTTCCATTGCGTGGGTGATGTCATCACACCGTGCTACATTAGAAGTATTCGGTGCGAAACATCATGCTTTGAGCTTTACAATTAAACAAACGATTAATCACCTTTAGTGTTGAACAGTTTATCCTTTAAACAAATAGATTAGATATTACTGAAGACTGGTAGTGTTAGAGGTTTTGAAAGCAGTAACTTCAGAGATAGATAAACTTTGCCCCAGTATTCTGGGTAGATGCAGCCAAGTATTTTTACAAACAGCTCAAACTGGATGATGTTGTAAGACAACCTGGACTCTCTAAGAACTGGTGCACGTTGTATCTTGTTGAAATGAACAGGATGATCAGTGATGGCAGGGAACAGTATGAACTTGAAATCAATACATTTAAATAACTTACATATGAGAAAGCAAAGAGCCTTTAATAAGTGATCATCACCTCTCTTTTGGACACATTTGGACAGATAAACACTGCTTACAGAACTCTTACTTCTACTAGAAATACCTACTAGTAGCCACCATATATTTGTTACGAGAGCTACCCATAGAATATATTTGTGTAAAAAAAACTCAACAAGTGACTTTTACAATCCTAGTTTGGTCAGATATTAAATAACTTCATGAAGATGTTTAGATTTTTCATAAAGGTTTCATTTGCTTTAATGAATTAGATGATTTGTTGTAATTCTAGAGAAAATATCTGGCCCAGGCCGGCTGCTGTAGTGACTTGCATACAAATTAAATGTGAATGAGTGTAAATGATAGTGACTTAATCTATGATACGTTCTTGTAGTAATCATAGTTAATCAGTGATTTTATTGTGTATTTATTGCAGGTTGACTTGGTTGGGGCTGAGAATGTGAACAACTCCATGGGTTTTTCGATGTTCTTTGTGGGACTCGGATGTCTCACAGGTCCTCCTGTAGCAGGTAAGATGAAGTAATAATAATTATAACAATTATGATGATAATAATAAGCAGAATGTTGGTTTAGCGGTTAGCACTGTCACCTCATGTCATTTGATTCCTGGGTAAGGCAATTTGGGGCTTTCTGTGTGCCGTTTGCATGTTCTCCCCGTGTCGGTGTGGGTTTCTTCTGGGTACACTGGTTTCCTCCCACAGTTTAAAGACATACAATCAGTTTAATTGGAAATACTGAAATTGTCCTGTGTGTGTGCGTGCATGTGTGTTTGTCTCTGTACCCTGCAACAGACTTTCAACCTGTTTAGGCATTTAGTGTAATCACCCAGTATCTGTCCCGCCATGACCCTAATTTGGATTAAGCTGTGGTAAAACTAAATGATGGATGGAAGGATTATAATAATAAAATGTTCCATATGGTATATGTCTCTGACATTATAAAATGTGTAAGTTTAAAGATTGAAAAGTTGTGAGACTTGGTGCTTTCATATGATGGCAAGTGAAAATCTTTCTTAGCGGGAAATGTGTTCCAGGAACAGATCTGTCTGCTTTAGATCACTGTTGGGAATATCAGATCTCTCCAGATCTTTATTTAGCTGCCTGGTGACATGCTTGGTTGAAGGATATACACTTATGCCATTGATACGTAATTTTAACAACCATTGCACCCCAATGCGAGTAAATATAAAGGGAGTGTATGTAAAAAAAAATATAGAATGATTTTTAATACTGTTTTTCTAAGTGTGGCTGTAACACAAAAATCACAGCAATATGACAACATGATTCATTAATAAGCTACAAAATAAAACATCATCTTCATCTCCAAAACTTGTTTGTCTTGTTTTGTTTGTTTGTGCGCCTCTGTGTCCACTAATAAATAAAAACACTGAACAAATGTTGTGTTAATAAAAGGACAACTTGTAGAAAAATAAAGATAGAGTCCATGCAACAACATCTAATTCCTAACAAAATGTCTGTTTTTGAACTGCACTCAAAAACAGACATTTTGTTGGGAATTAGATGTTGTTGCAGGGACTCTTAGAATGCCACACACGCACACACACCAGGAGACGAACGCAGGGATACAAAATAAAACCGGGTTTAATAACAGAACAGAACATAAAAAAAACTAAAACCACAGAACAGAAACGAACGATAACACAACGATGATCTGGCCCTGATCCTTGGGGAAAACAGATTTAAATACAGAGTCCCAAACAAGGATCAGGAATCAAGGTGGAAAGGGGCCTGTGGCCCGAGGTGCACAGCCAGAGTGTGAGGACAAAGTTCCTTACACATTTTAGACATTCTCTACAGTCAAATAACTTTATGCATGTTTTTATTGTATATTATCGCTCGTTTGCAAAAACAAAAACATTGTTTTTGTAACTCGTTATTTTTAATGAATACTCTTTGTGGCAAATGTGTTACTGGATGATGATGATGATGATTTTTACCCTCCAGTCGAAATCGACCCTGGGTCACTCTGTGGATCGTTACCGATCCCAGAG
>JAOTRQ010079965.1:0-11614 GCA_028565875.1 Hoplisoma paleatum
GCAATAAACATGTTTGTTGTTAAGAATATACGTGCATTCATTCAACATTTTAGTAGCAAAATAATTGCAATTAATTAATTACAGACCCTGTAATTAACTCGATTAAAATTTTTAATTGAGTCCCACCACTAATAAAAAGTTATTATTATAATCAGGACCTAACAAGTACAAAAACTAAACTTTTTATAAGAAGGAATTTTACTAAAAACAATTCCTCATAGTGCGAGAGTGCTTGCGTTTAACCTTTAAAAATATTCTTTGCTATTTCAGATCAGAAAGTTAGTCCCAATTAGTCTGAAAATAAAATGTTAACTTTATTTTCAACAACGTAATTATATGAGGACACAAGATCTCATTTCTATAGAAATAACTGATCAAAAACGTTCAAAAACCGATTGAGCTTTATGGCACCTCTTATATAACAAATAGAAAGTCTCCATACTACACACACTGCTGCTGTTAATCAATTCAGAATGAATCCAGTGATTATATTAATCACTTATACTAAATATATAAGTATATAAGTAATGCTTATATTAAAATAAGTGCACACATGTGCCCCCCATATATAGCAGGTGCCAAAGTGACTTATATATAAATATATATGTAACTAAATCAGAAACTTTTTACTGTCTATAGGCGCTACGACACTTCTAGTGGTTAAAAATACATTGCAAACTATTCCGTGCATCTGTGCACCTAAATATTGATTTTTAACACGCGGTACTAACTTTAAAATGCTCGGTAGCTTACACTTCTGCTTCACACCAGGGACCAATTAGTGAAAGAGCTTTTCTTGAGACGATAGAACGAAAGCACAGCCAGCCTGCACCATACTATCAGCATTTCATTTCATAAATCCATAACAAGTGCTGAGACACGGTACCATAGAAAAAAAATCGCATTTTAATAAACTTGAATAAATAAGGTGAATAAAAAAAGCATTTCGCTAACTCATCAACAACATTTATTATTTTGAAACGAAGGAGATTATAATTAAACAAAAAAGCAAAGGTGTCAGGTTAATTCAGATTTGGGTTTGTGAAGTGATTTGAAATGTGTCATCAAATGTAATTAAGGAAACTTCTAATTCATTGAACACTATATTGCCAAAAGTATTCAGTCACCCATCCAAACGATCAGAATATAGTGTTCCGATCTCTTTCTTGGGCACAGGGAATGTATAAAATGAAGAACCTTGGCACGTTTTGGCAATTAGAACGGAGACTAATAGTCAGGACCTTCTCGTCCAACATCAGTACGTGACCTCACAAATGTACTAATGGAAGAAATCAAGTCAAAAATATTGTTTATATTGTTGATATGTACCTTACCACCATACTTTTCACACTACCAGTGGGATATCTGTCCTCCCTCCCCGCCCCCGTATTTACCGTACCTACTGTTTATTGATTTTATACACTGTATTGTTCTTATTTTAAGTATTTATTATCGTTTTGTCATCGTCCTGTGTTATTGCACATGTTCTGCAAACATGCACTTCATGTTATGTTTGTGTAGTTAATTGTCCTATGTAGCACCTTGGTCCTGGAGGAACGTTGTGTTGTTTCAGTGTGTACTGTACACCGCTGTATATGGTTGAAATGACAATAAAACAACTTGAACTTAAAAATCCTCATAAACACACTACTGAACATTTCGGATGGACGTCCCAGACGAGTTGAAGCTGTTCTAGGTGCAAAAGGTGGACCGACGTTATATTGAACACTATGGATTAGGAATGGGACGTGACTTTAGCTCATATGTGAGTCAAGGCAGGTGAGTGAATACTTTTGGCAATATAGTGTACGTCTGGCTTCTACAATCACTGTACAGCTGAGCAAATAATTCAATAAGTGATCAGCAGCTATGGAAAGTCCTGTCTCTAGGAACTCTGGGACTGTTAGAAAACCAATCCAGGTGCCTCCTCGTAAAGTTAATTGTGAGAAGTCGAGTCAAACTTGCAAAGCTGTCATAATAAATTAAATAAATTAAAATATAAAACATTTTCTGGATGGTTTAACGTTGTTTCACGTGTTCCAGAGCCATCAGCAGCTTAGTTGTTGGAATGCTGGACTAGTAGGATGGTTGTAGTGTAGTCCGAAAGATGCTAGTTCAAACCTCAGTACTGCTAGGATGCTGCTGTTGGGCCCCTGAGCAAGACCCTTAACTCTCACGTACTTTAGATAAAGCTGTCTGATAAATACTGGAAATGTTAATGTTGCTTTATGTTAATGTTTGATTCGGACACAGTCTCGATGTTTATGTCTAGACTAAAAACACATTTATTTTCTCAGGCTTTTGATTAATATATACAAAGGCACAGAGCCTGGGGTTTCTTGGTCATAGAAACTTATGATATTTATACTTACAACTTTTATTTTTTTTTTCCCAAGAAGAATGGGCCCTGTTGAGTCTGGTTCCTCTCTAGGAATTCTCCTCGACAGGGGTTTCTGTTCATCCTGCATTTTGTAAAGTTGCTTTGAGACAATATCTATTGGAAAAAGCGCTATATAAATAAAGTTTGTTTTTTTTAATTATTATTTTATTATTTTGCCGTTATGGACCTGTAGCGCTTACCAGAAGGTAACAGATTGAAAAGGTGGAAGCCAGGGTGGGTATTGTCCTTCAGAATGTTTCTGGCCCTGCTAAGATAGTGGGAGTTGTAGATGGCGATTATAGAGGGCAAAGGGCAGCCAATGATTTTTTTTCGCAAAGTTAATCATCCTTTGCAGTCTCCTTCTGTCTGCCTCTGTGCAGCTGGAGTGCTATACTGACACGCATAGCTGTCAATGGTGGAATGGTCACCAGCAGGCTTTTGTGTAGTTGTTCCTTTCTGAGCACCCTGAGGAAATATAGCTGCTGTTGGGCCTTCTTAACCAGTGAAAAGGTGTTGACTGTCCAGAAGAACGTACGCCAGTACGCCAGTCCAGGATGAGTTCTTAAGCCTTGTTATTCAGTACTAAGTTGTTAGCTGCACTCCACTCACCAAGTTTCAGGACCTCATCTCTGTAGGCCACCTCATCAACCCCTGTTTAATTCAAATCAAATCAAAGTTTATTTGCCACATACATAGTTATACACAGTACAACCGGCAGTGAAACACTCGAAATTACAGTTAACAAGCTAAAAAATAGATTATAAATCAAAACAATAATTGTAAACATCATTGTAAACAACAATTTAAAAAGTGAAAAGTAGGAAAAGGTAAGTTACCAAGGGAGAATAAAACTGTATATACAGTATATATTTAAATGAAGTGACTGGTTGTTAAATTGACTTAGTGTCCATGAATGTCCAAGTATTGATAAAGTGAAAGTGCTAATAAAGTGTCCCAGTGTTGATAATAAAGTGTCCAGGTAGTGGTAAAGTGATAAAAAGTTCCTATAGCTATTTTCCATTTAGAGTCTGAATAGCTTGTGGAAAAAAGCTCCTTCTCATTCTCTCTGACTTGGTTTTCAGAGCGCAAAAGCGCCTACCAGATGGTAACAGAGAGAACAGTCCATGGTTGGGGTGGCTATTGACCTTTACTGTCTTCTTGGCTCGTGAGCAGCACCGTTTCTTGTAGATGGACTGCAGCTCAGGAAGCAAGAAACGGTGCTGCTCACTGTTATCCGTTCCACCACCATTGTGTCATCAGCAAATTTCACAATGATGTTGCTGTGTGGCCAGGACTGCAGTCGGATGTGATGAGTGAGTAGAGGAATGGGCTCAGCACATAGCCCTGAGGAGAGCTGGGCTGAGAGATCCTAGGCATAAAGACTGGAGTCGGATGTGTAGAGTTAGTAGAGCAGTGGGCTCAGCACACAGTCCAGTCCCAATTTGAACCCCCAACCTTTGGGTTTATAGCCCAACGCACTACCCACTAGGCTACACTGTCCCTAATATAGTGCTCTGTCACTGTCAGCGATCTGAAGGCTCTGTCACGGGCCTGAAGGAGTGTGTGTACCTGATTAATCATCCATTATTTTTGGTTTGGATACATGTTGTTTGATCCAGCCGACGAACTACTGTAGAAGATTGAAAAATACACAGTTGCTGGTTTATGAGCAATAAGGGGTTTGTAATATCATAATGTTACGCCTGATCTATGTACAATCTTACCTTCTTTCTCAGCTATGA
Source organism: Hoplisoma paleatum (assembly GCA_028565875.1). Taxonomy (NCBI): domain Eukaryota; kingdom Metazoa; phylum Chordata; class Actinopteri; order Siluriformes; family Callichthyidae; genus Hoplisoma; species Hoplisoma paleatum. Next base: position 4,123 of record JAOTRQ010079965.1, read on the forward strand.
TCATCTGGCTCGTGTCCTTACCAAAGTGATGGACGAAAGGCCTGAAAATGCTGTGGATGTCATTGAGGATCTGAGCTGGGATGTGAAGCGCAGCATACTGCAGCATAACCAAAGTACTTTGCAAGACACCCAACTTCAAACCACCTCAGAGCTCCTGGCAGACGAACAAAGAGTTCTGTTTAACCGTGGAGCAGGGGACGAGGTTGAGGATGAACTGGTGAGGTTTACCGTTTTCCATTAAACTATTAATGTTTTCATTCATAGAATTTAGTTCCAGCAGGCTGCAAATGTGCAGTAGAGAGCAAAAGTCACATGACGTACATTCCCACACAAATCAGCTAGAGAGCCATAAGCACTACCTTATTCTGACTGTAGCAGGAGTTTGCACCACCCCATTATACACTGCATTACTCGATTGTAGCTTAAGCTACAACTACTTCATGCAACATTGCATTACTCAGCTGTAGTGTGAGCTTCCAATATGCCATTAATTTGATGTAATAAGTAAATATCATGTAGTGGAGTTTTAACCAAACTAATTCAACATTTTTATTTAGAAATTCCTAAGTTCATATTCTTCCTTGCCCATTCTTTACACCAGCAGAGAATGTCATTTTCTTAAAGAGATATGATCCATTGGTCCTGACTGCAGTTTACAACTACAAACAAGACTCTGAATCAGATATGTTCAGATTTCATTAATATAGTTTATAGATTGAGTAACACTAATGTGTAGCCTTATTGATGTTTTTATTAGGGCTTAGTAGATACTACTTTATTAACTACTGAGTATCAGTACCCATCCGATAACATGATTTCTCCTATCAAACAATTAAGCACTAATGAAATTTTGGTTATTGATGAACACATCTATATAGAATAAGCTTTATTGTTACACAAACTGTAATCTATTTGAATCTGTAAATAGATGGTAAAAAATGGTAAACAAAGGAACAACACAAAACACAAATACCAGACCCAAATGCAGAGGTTTGGTTTATTAGTTTAAAGAATAATCAATATTCAAAAGTCCAAAGTTCCAAAGTCTAAGAAAAACACTGTTTTCTGTGGTGTCTCACAAAGGTCAGTTCTTGGGCCTGTACTTTTTGACTTATACATGCTCCCGCTTGGTCATGTCATCAATCAACATGGAATTTTATTCCATTGCTATGCTGATGACATACAATTGTACCTCAAAATAAATGGTGGCTCCTCTTTGACAAGACTTACTGCCTGTATGGAGGAGATTCAGGCATGGTTGAAAGATAATTTACTTCAGTTAAACAGTGCAAACAGTGAAGCAATCCTGGTTGGCACACCCCATCAGTTTCAGTCATCTTACATAAGCAGTCTTACTTTTTTGGGTCAGAATATTCCTGTTTCCTCAACAGTTGCCAGTCTAGGTGTAAAATTTGACTCACATCTATCTTTTGGCAGTCATATCAAGCACCTCAGTAAAATCTCTTTATATCATCTGAGAAATATTGCCAAACTTCGTCCCTCGCTTACCTTATTAGACGCTGAAAAACTGATCCACGCTTTCGTCTCTACCAGACTGGATTACTGTAACGCTCTTCTCATCAGGATCTCTAGCAAAAATCTGCAGAGACTGCAGACCATACAAAACAGCACCGCTAGGATCCTGATGCAAGTGCGAAAATATAAACATATCACTCCCATTCTACGTTCTCTCCACTGGCTCCCTCTCTCGGCCAGGATCCAATACAAGGCCGCTGTCCTCACCCACCAGTGTGTTTTTTTTCTTTTTAAAGCGCTTTTTCCGATAGACATTGTCTCAAAGCAGCTTTACAAAAAACTGGATGAACAGAAACCCCTGTTAAGCAAGCCAAGGGCCACTGTGGCAAGGAAAAACTCCCTGAAAAATAGGAACCTTTAGAGGAACCAAACTTCACAGGGCCCATCCTTCTTGGGCAAAAAAACTCAGTCACTCTTGGGTGGTTCTGGAGGCACATCAGGCACTGCAGTCCCAACTTCAATCCTTAACCTTGGCAGGTAAACAGGTTTCCGTCAGAATGCCTTTGGGGTAGGACAATAGAGAATGTAGTTAATAAAGTTGTGGTTCCAAAGTTGTGGAGCTTTGTAAGAGAATGCTCTCCCACCAGCTGTGATCTTATTAATTATAGGAACTATAAGTAACCCTGCACCTTGTGAGCGAAGTGAACGTGCTGAGTTGTAGTTTATAGGTTCACTCAGATATTGTGGAGCCAGACCATGTAGTGCTTTCTAAGTTAGTAAAAGTATTTTGTAATTAATGCGAAATTTAACTGGCAGCCAGTGCAGAGACTGTTATGTTTGGAAGCGTCGCACTTTTAATTCAGCTGAGACGGTGCTGTTGCGTGTAGTTGATGGTGAGATGACATTTCTCCCCCCTAGTGGCGACTCTTAACAACTTAAGAGATCTGTGGAGCAGTCTTAACTTTTCGGGAGAGTAAGAGTGATTTTTAGACTTAAGAGTTTTGATAACTTGCACTTACACTTAACTCTGAGATTAGGAGCAAATCTAAGAATTTTTCAGCACTTAAGTCCAAAATTCCACTCTAAGAAGTTTGATAAATACGAGCCCTGGTACAGTAGATGACATCATGTAATAAACACAGCTCTGAGTGTCTGCAAGTTTTGATGTTTTGGCAGAACATTAATTGTATTTATAAATGAGCATTTTAAGTCGTTTTTTGTTATTAAGTCGTGTTTTTATTATGTATGTCCGCATGTGTATGTAGTTGTTAATGCATAGTGATTTGTATAAAGTGTTTAACTTTTAGTTATTTAGTATAGTCATGCACACTGCTGAAGCACAAAATGATATTTATGGTGTTTTACTTCCACCATGTGGCCATTTTAGACATGGCCGAAGCCAATGTGGCATTACATTTTCATAATGTTGTATATAGGCCATAAAGGCACTGTAAATCGGCAATTAAAGGCAGATCGAAACCAAATTCAGTCTAGACTGTTATGATAAAGATCTGTGTTTAATTTCATGCAAATCGGGCAATAGATTCCAGAGTTGATGCCATTTTCATATTTCAATTCATACAAACCATGCAAGCACACTTCTGACCAATGCCGTAGTGCCCCAAAGAGTCCAGAAGTCAAATTCATAAACTCTTCTATATACAACAGTGCCAATTTTAACACGATTGCTCAAAATTCCTAGGACTAGTATGAAAAGTGCCATTTTTACGCTACGGGTCAATGAAGAATAGCGATGCATTTATGCTAATGACATGAAATTACATAAATGTCAAGAATATTGCAGCGCATGAAGCAGAACAAGAAGCACGTGGCTAGGTGACACGCCTAATGAGATATGCTCAATTTTCAAAAATAGTGCCTCCTAATGGCCAATTGTTTCAAAACTGCAAAGAGTGTTACGATGTACTGTTGTCTCCATGGGTGATTACAGGTAGAATGGTGGGCAAAAACATTTTTGTTCATTGGATGTCGATGATGCACCGCAGGTATAATAATGAAATCACACAAAAGTGGCTCCTATTGTTTTATGCCAGTAAATAAAAAAATGCTGGTTTGCTTTAATGGATAATATGAAATAGTAGCATAGATCTATTTGGGGGGTTTTTTGATACAAGAAAAATGTCATTTTTCAAACTGTTTTCTGTTTTGGTCAGTAATCTGTCAATAAACCTTGTGGACTTTATTTTGAACAAAAAACATCCGGGTAAATCCGGGTTTTTCTTCAGCTATGTTTCTGCCTTGTGATCTTGAAACCTTAATTCCAGATTCATTTATTAATCATGTTTTCTCGTCACAGTTTCCAGATCACTAGTGTTATTTGTAGATTTCTTCAGTATTGTGACATAAACAAGCTGCGTCTAAAGTCTCCATGAAATTTTCCCTCGGGGATTAATAAAGTATTTCTATCTATCTATTTACCGATGCTTCATTTAAACAGCACAACAATTATGCACACCGGTTAGGAAGCATTTTTCTATAATGAACCACAAATCAATGCGTCTGCAGTAAATGACATCCATTTAACAATTTAAACAAAAATATTTGGACACCTTTGTAGTCATGCTCATTGCTAATAGGTAAACAGATTCATTTTTTTTTCTTTAAATGAATTTCTTCAAATGAATTGTCTGCATCTTTTGTTTTAATGAAATCCATGTGGCCAAATGAAATACATTTCAGAAAAGTGGAGCACCATTGCTTTCACCACAGAGAGTCTGGGAAGTCTGGCCATACGAAGAGATTTGCACATTGATCTCTGAAAAAAAGGTTAGACATCCTGTATTATATACAAGGATAAGGTCATAAACCAGAAACTATCCTTAGAAAATAAAATGTTACAGTAGTATGCAGGTATTTAGACAATTTGTGGGAAATTGCATATTTTTCACTATTATTTATATTATTTTGCACTCATATATTGCACATATATTATAGTTTTACTGTATAAATGTAATACTATGGAATTACATGAAGTCACAATCATATATACAATTTACAAGTTCCAACATTCTAATGTATATCATTTTGAAGCATCATAACATTCTTTAAATGATTCATCTGCCACAATATTGTTGATTCCTTTTGAAGCATAAACCAGTGCATTATAGTGAAAATCATTGATGTGTTTCATGATTTGCTCAGCCCGTTCCAGACAACCATTTTAATAAATTAGTTATATAAAGGAAACTGCACTGCTCATGTGCATAAAGCAAAATATATAAAGACATAAAGAAACTTATAGAAGTGTTTAAAAGGTGACCGTTGCATAATTCTGACCCTTCAGCTAGAGCAAGAACTGTTTATCAAATGAGGCCTTGATGAGCATCACTGATACCCAGCTATACAAATGATTGCTGACTTAAATTACTTACTAAAATAGTTTAATTCGTTTTAAGTTAATTGAGTATCTAAGAGTATTATAAGCAGAGATTTAAATTGTCTTTAAAATAGAATGTCCATGCTCATGTTCAGCAGTCTAAATACTTGTGTACAGGTGGTAAAAATACTAAAGAAGATTTTTTTGGGGGATCAGGGCTAATTCTTTTTATTAGCAGCGGGCCGAAGTTTCACCCAGCAGGTTTTATATTCTAATCCACAGATATTCTAATATATAATCTAATAACACAGAGCTTTCTTGGCAGTACCAGCTTACCCTCAGCATGAGAAAATCTAACATTATGACCAAGGGTTTAACTGGGAAGTCTGCAATGAATGGAGAACCACCAGAGGGGAGTGTGGACTCATATTGTCTTTAAAATCTGCAGAGGTTAAATTGTGTTTTTTATTTTTTTTAATTAGGTCTGATTAATTAGGTTAATCTGTGGTATGGATGCTTGAAGGAATATTGCATAGACAGTATGATAGTCTACTGCACATCATTCATTTGTTTTGTGTTTAACCACTACTTTAACTAATTCAGAATAATGGTCGGTATAATTGTCTAGGCACACATTCATAGATTTACACTCACATTTATACGTAGGGCGACATAACAATTAAACAAAGTCTTGTTTTTTTTATCCTGGTCCGTGAAACTTTGTGGCGATCAAAGCAGGACGCGTGCCACAGTTTGTGAAACAGCGCCATCTAGAGTCACAGAATTTATCACTCGCATAATTTGGTGCAACATCTGATCTGGTTATACTTAATTTGGAGCACCTGTGCGTCGCTATATAAGACGAGCTGCGAGTGTGTTCGAAACTGAATAGAAGCCTGTTTTTGTGTTTACAACCGCATTCGGTTCTGACCAAAACTTGTACTAACAGTCGGCAGATTCTTCTTTTTTGTTTTTATTTGGTCATGAAAACTTCTGGTTTCGGAGCTGCGAGGAAGATGGTTCTACCCTGCAGAAGACATCGGAGACTTGTTAAAGTTTATCCTAACTATATATACAGGATTATGAAGGTACGGATGCTAAATAATTACTCGAGAATTAATCGATTAAGTTTTAGTTTATCTGGTCTATCTATAATCTTAAATTAGTATTTTTGCCCCCAAAAAATGTTCAGTCCATCATGTTCCCTATAAGAGTATTGTAACGTTGTGGCGTTTGCATTTTCAGTCCCGTTTTTGCCTGGGTTTACTGTACACTCCAGTTTCCCTCCCACAATCCACAAACCTGTAGGTTGGGCAAGCTAAAGATTAAAAAAAGATTCGTCACTGTTTTATGTTGCTTGTGTGATAAATGACCGTCTTAAACACATAAGTGTCAAACATGACGTCACAAAAGCGAACTTAAATAGGGCGAGTTTATGTAGTTAATACTTACAAACGTCCATGCAATTATAATCATTTGTCAAGCATCTGCACATGTAAGTGCATCTAATACTGACCGAGCCTATTAATTGCTTGAATGTGAGAACATCTCTAGTGGTCTGTAGTCTGTCCTGTAGACAAAGCTGAGGCAACTGATCGTACAAAGTCATTTGTTGAAGGTGCTTAGTCCAAAAGCTACAGAACCGCGCTTTATCAGAAGTTCTTCAACATTATATTCTTATTATTTACACCAATCTTTTCTAGTAAAACCATGAAGTGACCAGATGACTATGAATGTATTAGAACATTTCTCAGCATGCTGGTGCAGCTGGTAGCCCTGTCCACTTATGGCAAATGGTTTTGTTTACTGGACAGATAGTTTGGGTCTTTTTTTATGTAGTTCGTTATGTAGTTCCTTCAGTGTTTGTCTAGTGTTTTTAATGCTGGTGGGTCAGGTTTTTGCCCACAGTCCAAAAACCTGCATGTCTGGTTAATGGGCTATAATTGTTTTGTCTAAACTTGTAGACGAGTTACTTTTTTCATAAAAGTAACAAGTTTAATAGTTTTTTTAGAACATAGAACATATTTAGAACATATTTAATATCTGTTAATCCTAAAACGTTTGGTTTCTATATTTTGGAAATGTTTTCAATTTTAATGTAACAATTTATAACTATTTTTATGAGCTGAATCTCTTTGTATTTAACATGTGTGTGTGTAGGAGAGTTCTGCTGTAAAGGACATTGTGGTGTTGCCTGGACTTTTGAGGACCAAACTTTCCACTCTGGTTGGCGAAGAAGCTTCTCGTCTTGCTAAACTGAACCAGCGTGGCACGATCACGCAGCGAGAGGTCTGCTCAGCTGTCCGGGCTGTGAGGAAAAGCGCAAAAAGGACCGAGAAACCTGGGCCATGAAGGGTTTCTCAGATCTGTTCATTTATGTAGATATTTCTGTCTTTTAAAATAAATTTCTTTTTACAATATTGCTGATGTGTGTTTAGTCTGGTGGCCCACCGTCGCAACAAAAGAACGTTACGCTAATGCAAAACTGAAGCGCTCCTGGCCGTTTGGGGCAACCTTTTAACATTTTCGTTATTCAGAGAATTGCACTCTGTTGCCAATTGAGTGACTTTGTCGCTATATTTAGTGACTTTTTAGACCCACTAGTGGTTTTTTTTTTTTTTTTTTTTTTTTTTTTTTTTTTTTTTTTTTTTTTTTTTTTTTTTTTTTTTTGAAAAAATT
>JAOTRQ010079975.1:0-11614 GCA_028565875.1 Hoplisoma paleatum
TTCCTTTGTGACGCTGTTCAAATTAAAAGTCCCAGAAGTCCTTTGACGAAACGCAGCGTTTTTCTTTCCTGCGACTAGTTGACCAATGGAATTTGGCCGACTAGTAATTTTTTCGGTCGACCAACGAATAATCGATTAATTGCGGTCAGCCCTAGGGAAAACCCTAACATTGTACCCTAAAAATGCTGGGTTACTGGGTTAAGCATAAAACATCTACAAAATCCAGCTCTTCCAGTGCAGTCCTCCAGTGTAGCTGAAAAGTAATTTAAAGTTACTTTGGCTCCCTAATGCACATTGGGAAATCCAATAAAAGAGCAAGATTAGCACAAATGGCTGAAGAAGTTATTACTGATTCTGATGGAAAGGTGTCAGAATACACAGTGCATCATCGTTTTTTGTGTTAGCAAGTTGGTCATGATGTTTTACCTGGTCAGTGTGCGTCCTTGTGTCTCACTAAATTAAAAAATTTAGTGTATTTTTTCATAATTAGATGCAAATTATATATTTTTATTATTTTTCCTTCAAATATTTATGTATGTTGAGAGTTAAGTGCCTTGCTCGTGGTCCCAACAGCAGCTACCAGCAGTGGCAATGCTTGTACCACCAACATTTTGATTACTAGTCCCGAAAATTAAACACTTACGGGTTGCCCCAGTCACAGTTATTACAGACATCTTGAATATACTGCTTGACAATAATTACTTGTTTGTCACATGAATGTCAATATTGAAAGTTGACAATATATATTCACTTTCTTTCATAACATTTTTTTAAAATAACATTATTGTGGTTTACTAGCTTATATTCTGTTCTGACCATCTTTGACAGCACCATAATGGCTTTGACAGCACCATAAAAGACTAATCACATCTGTATTAACAAAGTGGCAATTTGTTAGACCAAGGATTTCATGAATAGCAGTTTGGTTATGGGTGACTTGTCAAGCCTGGTCAGTTTAATCATCATTGCACATTGACATACTTGACCTCAGTCCACGTGTTCCAATCTACTAGTTCTACTTTTCTACTTAAATTTAATCTCCAAGTCTCTTCTTTAGTGTTGTCAATACTGTTGTGATGTCCTTTGCTGCCATCTCCATATGACCCACTTGTTCCTGTCGTTCCTCCAGCAATGTGACCAGTAACATAATATCATCAGCATTTCTAAGATTTCTAATGTCTTTCCATCAACTCTGAAATCTCCGGCTAATCCACAGCACCTGTCTCATCACTTGTTATCTAAGGATGTAAAGCAGACATGGTGAGACATTACTTCCCTGTCAGACTTCCTTTATTGCCCTGTGCTGTGCTGATCTGTGATTGGCTGTCCTGACAGCAGCATGTTGTTGGATATACAGATTCCACATTGGCTGAACCAGATGTGAAAGGAAACTCATCTTAGATATGGTTATCCATAATTGGTCATGCTTTACTGTATCAAATTCCCAATGTGAAATAAATGAAACATAAATATAGTGCCTGCTTCCTTTCTCTTGCATTCTCCAAGAAGGTCCAGATATGAGATCTGATATTGTGTCATCTTTTCTGGACATGCAAACACGCCGATTTTCCATCATCTAGCTGTAGAAGCATTGTTGGCACAGCAGGCTTCAGTAAGAACCATCTTGTTAGAAAACAGAAATGTAGTTAAAATGTAAAATTATTAAGATAAACAATAATAATAAGATTGCATGTTCTAACATTGTCCATGCGGTCAGACTTATTTAAGCTAAAATCAACAGCAGTGTAATGAAAAACAGGATAAAACATTAGTTAGAAAATGACAATCACTTTTTATAGATGTTAATGATTACAAGTGTGTTTATTTTACTCTGTGTTGAATTGACACCTTTTAAAAAATCAAGTTCTGCTTTGTTTTCAGTTTTAGCCAATACTTTATTTAAATTATTACTTTTTACTCAGCTTAAATAGTCCATTACATTCACTGGTATTCCAATCACTTTGCTGTTTACATTGTAATTATTAAAAGTGGCCAAATACAGTGTGAAAAGCATATTTATGACTTTCTTTCTCACTCTTCCTTTCTCATTCTTTTCTTTCTGTAATTTCTGTAATATAGATTAGAAATAAAATCAGCTAGTTTTGAATACAAATACTAACCACAACACACTGCACTTGTGCGTAATAATACGTTTAGCACCTGTGTCAACAGCCTCTGTGCATGAGCCTAATGAAGATGTTTAGTGCAGATTGGCCTGTCAGGTCATGTACCCATCATGGGTACAATTACTCACTGAGGTTTATCTGATGGAACAGTTCACTTCCATCGGAGTATTTGTGAGCAATTTGTTGCTTCAAATACGAACAAAATAACACGCTGCCTGATTTCTTCGTCTTCATTTTTTACATTTTACTTAAAAGTAACAGGTCAGAAGTAATGTATATTGTTTGAACTTTTTGACCTCCTAAAGAGGAAGTGTGGCTTGTAATTGTTGTAACAGACTGCCATCAGTCCTATTGAGTTCTATAGGCTTTGTTAAATCATTAAAGGGGGTTATTTTAAATCAGCGCTTAATCCTCCTAGAGGATGCAGCAAGGAACAGTATAATTAGAAACACATTTTCTTTGCCCGAAAATCCATTTAGACAAGCTGCTTATTATCTTATTCATGGTCTCTCCATCTTGTCTCCTTTAAGAATCTTCAACTGCTGGAAAAAGGATTCCAGATAAAAAAGTTCTAGAACCTTAGAAATAAATGTTGGTGATGATTTATGAGAACATTGCAAACATATTAGGTTATTGTACAAACATATTAGGTTATTGTATATGATCCAAAGTGTAAAACATGACATTAAATACTTAAATAATAGAAATAAATAAATAATTAATAAAGCATTTAAAATGTCCTTATGTGTAGCATGTAACACGTAAATCTGCATTATTCAATTCTATAATTTTTCATTATATTATTAATAATTAAATATTCTTGATTGTTTTGTAACTGAACCTTCCATTAGTGTCACTGTGGATTTGAAAGCTGAATGCTTGAGATGGTCCTAAACTACTTACTCCTTTTATGCATTTATTTTCACTCACTTAAATATTTAGATTAACTTTTTGTATAGTTGGATTTGTAACATCATGCTTTACACTTTTTGTGTACATTCATGACAGAAGTTACTCAGCACAAAAAGTTCATAATTTTACTATATCAATGACAGTTATGAACATCTTAATTGTCTCAATTTGATCCCACTTGCATGTTTACCTCACTTTGGGAGGAAACCAGCGCAGACATGCGGAGAACGCTGCCCGTAAAAGACTGCCCCAACTGGGGATTGAACCCAGAACCTGCTTGCTATGAGGCAACAATGCGACTCTATTTACTGTTGAATAATGTTAAGAACTATTCAGATCAATAATGATAGTTTAATTGGGGTTGGTCACTTTTATTCATAGCAACTTACTCTAACCAAATACAACTCAGACAGTGAGGGTTAATGTCTCAATAGGCAACTCATAATAGTTAGTCCAGCACTCATTGACTAACTACTTTTGCTCCAGACTATCAGATATTTTATTGCACATATATATGCAACTCATATGGATTGGCTGCTCTAAATTCTAAACTAATAGCATGTTTAGATTGGATGTCCCAGCGAATCAATGCAACCTGGTACACAGCTAAAATGACCACAACCAGGTTCTACCCTGACCCACTACTTATGCAGACTTGCAAGCAGTTGAGCTTGAGTCTATTAGTCGCTTGTTCATTTCCAGCCCATCTAGCAACTGTCCGCTTTGCACTCACCAGTTTCTCTGGATGTTCACTGGCGGTCAACGTAATGTGATGTGACAGTTTATTTAGTTATAGTAACAAGATAGATCAATTTTAAAGTAAGCTAATTATTTCTGACTGTGTTTGCCAATGACTTTGTGAAAGAGTTTTTAATTTGTAGCTCTGAAATCTTATTCCCCTTTCAGGAATACTATTTAATTCACAGCATGTGATTCATAAATCAAACAGGCATGCTAGCTTAATGTGTGGAACTTAGCAAACATTATTCATGATTGGATCAAGTGTAATTTCTGTGATTGGTTGCAGGTAACATTAGCACCCAGTTAAAATGATGGGAGCTGGTAAAGCAGTAAACTACTACAAGCTGATTTTAAAAATGTTCTTTTAATCCATTTAAAGAGGTTGTATTTTGAAGACAAATAAGATTGTTTATTTGCAAATGAATGTGTTTAGGACTAGTTGGTAAAAGTAGCCATTTCACTGATCCTTGAAGTATAAATTAGTTTTTAGGGGACATTTGATCAGTCTTTAAACTGCTGTGATTACAAGACAGGCACCCATGTTTTCTCAGCTGACATTCAGTGGAATCTAGCTGCGGGCCAGCAATTAGAAAAACTCTCCCCTGTAATAGCAAAAACATGGTCTAGCATTCATGGTGTGTTTGAGAACTGCATTTCAGCAAAAAGTGATCGTTTCTATGTGCATATTTGAATATAGTTACCATTCTTAATACATGTTGCTAAAGTGAAATGTCTTTATTGGTATAGCACTTATCAGTTATTACGCATAGCTAGCATAAAATATGTTTCCTAACTTTGAGTGTGTATGTCTGTGAGAGAATTTGTTTGTGTCTTCTGTGGTACCATCCCCCTAGCATAATCAACAACAAAGGCAAAGAATTAGCTGTAGTTTAAAAGCCAGTCGGGAACCAGAAACAAATGTCCCTTTGGTCTTTGGTAGGACAAAAGAAAGGCGAAAGTGGCCAGGACAGTTGTTTATTTTCAGCCCTAAAATCCTGATCTTTCCTGCAGACACAAATAAAGATGCTTCTTCCTCATTAAGGGATTAGACAGGTAAAATATTTTGTTTGGGTGCTTTTTGTTCAAACACATCTTCTTAATCTTAGACTAGTGACATGCAGACATGCAGATTTTACCTTTCCCTTCTTTTCAAAGTCTATAAAGATAACTGCTTTCATATATATATATATATGTATTACATATTTTATGTAGCACTTTATACTGGAGCTGCTGTAGCACTCAAATGCTACTTATGGGAATTAATAAGGAAATCTTATCTTAAATGTTTAATATATTCAGTTTTAAAATGAAACGATCAAGTAAGATATTTCAAAAAAGTTTACACTGAATAAATTACATAATTCTTAAAAGTAGCCACTGCCAAGTGCTAAACATTTTCCAGATGTTAAGAAAAACAAAAGAAAGGTTAGAAATCCATTCGGGAATATCCATGTCTTCCTGTCTGTGCTACTAAGAAGTATTTACTAAATCGGGCTTCTCAGCTATTTTATTTTCACTGGTAAAAGGTAAAACATGGCTTTTAAATGTTGTTTTTTAATAGTGTATACTTGAAATGAACAGCATGTCAGCATTTTTTGTATCTTAATATTAATTAATTTAGTTATATCTTTTAACTTGATTGTATTTGTCCGTCATTGCTCGTTTCTAAAGCACTTCCCATCTGACAAATGTGCAGTGGCCAACTGCTTCTTTTCACCTGTCACAGAGAAGAGTCACACAGAGGGCAGAAACATGTACCGAGAATCACACTCTCTCACATTATGCACCGTCTTAATACAGGTGCCGAAACAGCACAGTGGCAAGCATTCAGGTTAACTGGAGACACTGATTAGCTATATAGGTTAAATAGGTGTATGTGTGTGTGTGTGCAGAATCCATAGTGTTTCAATGTGCCTTGCAGCCTCCGAAAAGCTGGGATAGAACCCCAATACAACCCTGATTGGATAAACTAATATGAAAGTAAGTGAGAGTAAGTATACTGTACCCAATCAACGAAGGCTTTAAGAGCAGCAGTATTAAGGGATCACTTTAATCACCTTTACCCTGACAGCCTGTCTGGTTAAACACCCCGCTTGTTATCTCAGAGGTGGGTTTGAGAATCGGTCCATTGTGTCACAAAAGGCTTTAGTCTAAATGGAACTAAACATAAATAATAAATAAGACTTATTATTATTACCAGTATTCAAATATCTACACATTGTCATCTCCTTCTCATATTGTTGTAATCTGTGTATATTGTTGTAATCTGTGTAGTAATGTACGCTGGTACATTAACATGGATGATGGAAAATTTACCACCACATCTATGATGAAAAATTATGATTTTCTGTAATCTAAAAACACTGGAAAAAATATTTCTGCTATCCTAAGTCGTGGGGAAAGGGGGATAAGAACTGTAGTGCTTTCTTCCCTCACAATCTAACATCTGTGATTGTGCTAGTAATAGTTGATTAAACTTGGCAGTGCTTGTCATTACAATTTGCCTCAATCCGTACATGATAATCATGATTATGTACTTTTGAAAGATATTAAGTAAAAACAATCAAGTTGTAAACTAATACACTAAAAATAAAATATCATGGGTTTTTAATTTGTATCAAATACAATCTAGTTTGTTGGCAATTTATTTTTACTACTAAGCCTTTGAAATTTGGCTACTGTAAAAGAGTGCATTTACTTTTACTTTCCTTTACCCATGTGACAAAGAACAGACCTTAAACTGGCCAGAGAGCTGGACTGAGGTACTGACTAGAAGCAGGGGCTTTTGCTTAAAAATTGTAAGTCCATATCAATTTAAATCTTACTTAACTATGGACAATGTCTCCAGTGTTGTAGTCGTTTAATCAATTGCAGACCTGTTTTTGAATGTTCTTGGACTTGAATGTTCTTGGACGGCTGACCATCTGAAACTCTTTCCTCTTCGTTCTTCTAAGCATAGAACTACCAAAATGGTTCGAGCCAAGGCACAGCAGTACATCATGGATTTTATTGCAATATAATATTGATAACAGTAGTGAATGTGTGAATTTTATTTAATGCAGTTGCATGTGCTTTTCATGGAACTCTTCAGAAGGAACTGACCCAAAGCTGATTTTTTTCTTTGTCATAAAAGATGGATTTTTATGCCTGAAATGCCAGAGACATCCCCATATCTGTTCTCTTCTCTCCACACCTGTTCAGTCTGTCTTTCTTCAAAAATGATTTAAGAAGCAGCAGGTTGATGAAAAACAGCTCCAAATCACACATGTTCACCTAAACACTTTAAGTTCACTTAATTGGGAACAATTGCTTTAAAATGTAGTGCATATTAAAAGTGTACTTATATGTATGGCACAGCTGGCTGTAAAACGTTTTTATGCTGACTTAATCATCGGGGTGTTGGGGGGGGGGGGGGGAGGCTTTCTTTTCTCTTAGGAGCGTCGACGTCGGTGTTCCAGATCACAATCTTTCAATACGAAAAGTTAATGGGGTTTTAAAAGGTCATCTCTATCATGTTCTGTAGTAAATAAATAAGGGCGGTACGCTATATGCTTGGTTATGTACATATAGCTTTCCTGAATAACACTGAAGCTGCTGAATTATGAGAATGTTTAAGAGTTGTAATAAGAAAAATGCTACATGTCAGCTAATGCTATGGCACATAGAATTTATATCATTAGATGTGCAGCTTCATTAATGAATCAAATTGCTTTACTAGAACTGTGAAAGCCGAGTGTTGTGAGAATGTTGAACGTGTTAAATGCTTGTGATGAAATAGTGTGTATTTGGCTTGTTTATTTTAGAATCGTTCTTGAACTGGATTAGCTAGTTAAACTGATAAATCCCAATTACTATATAACTACTCAATCAGTCCACCTTAACTCTGGAGCTGTAGTTTATTAGCTTAAATGCAGCATTTTTCTTATTATGACTCTAAACTATCTCATAATTCGGTTGATCCAGTTATGTATAGGAGATAAATGTGCACATAACAAAATGTATAGGGTTATGAACTTATTTATTTACTAATGAAGATGATAGAGATGTTCTTTAAAAAATGCAATTTTTCATTGAAGAATGCATTGAAAAATCAAACTCATATTATATTCATATGCATTAATATAATTATTAATTAATGTGTTTGCATTGTTCTGTGACAAATATGTTGGGCAAAAACACATCTCTCTTTATATGTTGTATTCAAATCTCTATCTCGACCATTTTATTTAAAACAGGTTTACCATCTTCATTATAAATTGCATTTAGCCGACACTTTTATCCAAAGCGACTTACAATGAGCAGACAGGGTTAAGTGTCTTGCTCAAGGACCCAGCAGTGTAGCGGAGTGTCGCAGAGCCTGGATTTGAACCCCCAACCTTTGGGTTCCCTACTAGGCTACACTGTCTCTATCTAGACCATTTTATTTAAAACAGGTTTACCATCTTCATTAAGTATGGCACTTGGTACTCTACATATGAGTAAGTGGTGTTCTCTTAAAATCCAGTAAATCCTGATTCATCAGTACAGATGGCATTTTCCCACCTGACTGGAATCCAACGGTGGTATGCTTGCCTAAGAATCTTAAACTGCTTGAATTTAGTAACACTTTGAACTCAACGAATACCTTTTGTGCTAATGTTCCTTTCACAATTAAGTGTGTGCAAGGACTGATCACTTCCTTACATGCTATAAACTTCATGATCTATAAACTTGCCCACCATCTCTGATCTCAGCTGTAGTTGATTCTGCATAATTCCACTTTAAAAGACATGTTTGAATCGGACATGTATAGTAAAAATCAAAGGATTGGTAAAGTTCATTTACACACTGCCGAAAAAACCATCAAACAGTAAGCAGTTTTGACAGGGTTAGTATCAAACCAAAAAGCTTTGCTGAATCAGCTTCTTCCACTCAACCAAGCAACTCAAAACAAGCCTCGCCCAGTGACCTCACCCACCATCAGCCCAATGCCATAAAACTCTGTGGTGTGGTTATTCAGATGCACAACGTTTAATTTTGGAGTACCAAAAATATCCCCAAGTTCTTATTAATGATATGTAGTGATGATATACGATAGGTAAGTAGTTTTTATCCCTTCATGTAAGCTCACATGGACTTGAACTAGCAGTGTTGACAGTACATATGTTGGGTCAGATCTTTTTATTAGGTAAAAGCCAACATAAATATACCATATACACAATGACAATCATACAGCTGTTGTCATAACATGATATTTTTATGGAATGGAAAGGGAGGCCTAGAACTATGAACTTTCCTTAGATACTTACCTCGCAGTAGAGAATCCATGTCCAGGAAGGTGGGGCTCCGCCATTAATCTGGTTGAGCTGACCTGCAAATTTGATTATTTTTGGTAGTGCGTGGTTATTCACACTCCTTAATCTTTTGAAGACTTTCATTCAGATGGTTGTTGGTGCAAATCCAAAGTCTGTTGTAATATCAAATTGACACAAGCCGTTCTATTTATCCAGATTTTGAACAAGAACAACAGTGCACTGGTTTAGGCATCCTAGTGGCTAGCTACCTATCGGACAATTCAGTGTCCAAAATGGACCTGACCGCATATTTTTGGACTGTGGAAGGAAACAGTAGCAACGATTTTGCTTTCAATTATTTAAAACATACAGTAACATAACAATCAATGAATGCTGGTGGTCAATTATTAATTATAAATGTGTTTTTTAGATAATGCATTTACTAATTCAACAAAGAGTAGCCAGTCCTGAGTAGAACTAGACTGTATGATTAGTTATTTCAGCTACTCTAAGGAAATCTACAGCTGTAAAAACACTTCATATATCAGATGTAACCAGCAAAATATACAGAGTATTATTGTACACACTTTTACCATAGAAGATCCACACGGTGAGTAATTAACACAGCAAAAAATCAAATTGAAATGGTTTTTACTGTGCTGACTGATTGTTTTTCTGCATTGCAGACCCTCCATCTGCTCTCCTCATTGCCCTTGGGGTACCTGTTTCCAATTTGTCCTGCCTAACCTCTTATTAAAGACAGACATTGTTCAGACAGGTTGAGGGATGGAGGGCACGAGGGTGAGAAAATTAGCAGAAAGAAGGAGATGAACACTCTCAGATTACATTAACAACTATTTTTTCCTTGTTCTTCTGTGAAGTGGTACACTTCCAGGACAATAAACTATCTGAAAGTGACTGTACAGATGCATACCAGCTGTAGGGATTCACCACATATGATTACTTTAGTTAGCAAAATGTAATTAAACAAATAATTTGGAGTCAATTAATTTGTGCCGGTTGGTTTATTCTTTGCTGTCAGATTGTGTTTGTCTGTATCTGGTTAGATAATTAACTAGTAAATTAACCACTATAAATGAAAGAATGGATATAATGATTGGCACCTAACTTGAAAAGCCAAACAGCTGTTTTACTATTTTAAAGATTAACATGATAAAGAAAAGTAAGGAATGTGTTTTTTTAGTTTATTTTATTTACAAAATTCATTCATTGTTTACCTTTTTTTTTACTTTATAGTTTATTTACTGTTTATCCATTAGCAAATTACTAATTGCTAATGATTGAGCTACATTGTGTGTCACCAATGCAGTTAGCCAGTCAAGACCTATGATGAATCTCTCATGGATTTCCAATTTGTGACTTTATTTTATAATTTTAGAATACTTTTTCAGTATTGTGCATATTACACACATAGGAATTATTCTTTCACATTTAACTTCACACACACTAGTGAACACACATGCCAAGCATAGTGGGCAACTATAGCCACTGAGCCCGAGGAGAGGTTTGGGGTTTGGTGCCTTGGCTGCCCCAAATCATACCTTCCAATATCAAAAGCCCATTAACCCATCAGAGATAAAATTAATTAACTACTAAATCCAACAATTATACGATTCTGACAAGTTATATGTTAATATAAATATAAACAAATGAGCTTAAAACTTTTTATGAATTTTATCTAAATTTTAGGTGAAGTGTGGTTGTGGTAGAAATAGTCATAAACACTGTATTGTAATAATAGACTCATTATAAAACATTTATAATGTTAAAATATATAAATGCTTAGGTACTAACCCACTGTTTGTCTGGATTCCAAAAAAAAGATTACATTAAATTAGTTTGAGAATTGAAATGATCAGAATGTTTAAAGCATTTAAGGCATAATTTGTAGAACTGCCTTAAAGTTATGAGTTTGTTTTAGCCAATACCCCAAATACAACTGCATCTGCAAATGATTCAAAGCACTTCATTTAAATTAGGTCTCTTGGGTTATGAACAGACTGTGCTACTTTAATTTGATCAGTAGATTTGAGCACACTAAAACTTAACCAAGTTTTTTAAAGAATAATTTAGTATCTTAGTAAGAATAGAATCCCAAATATTTTATAGGATAATGTACTTTTGGATTAAGACTCCATTGCTAACTTTTATTGCAAATAATGGTCCCTTCAGGTTTTGTTGCAAAGTTTTAAGTTTGCGCTCTTGACCCCAGAGTCAAGTTTTAGAGTTAGAGAATTTAACTCTCTGTTTACAACCACAAAACACTTTATGTACAGAGACAAAATAGTTTTCTTACTTTATTACTCGGCGGCACGGTGGCTGAGTGGTTTAGCACTGTCGCCTCACAGCAAGAAGTCCCGGGTTCGATCCCCCGGTCGGGCTGGGGACTTTCTGTGTGGAGTTTGCATGTTCTCCCCATGTCAGCGTGGGTTTCCACCGGGTACGTCGGTTTCCTCCCACAGTTCAAAAACATGCACTAGGTTGATCGGAAATGTGAAATTGTCCAGTAGTCTCACGAGTTCCCACCACTTACTGGTGGTT
>JAOTRQ010079985.1:0-11611 GCA_028565875.1 Hoplisoma paleatum
CACACACACACACACACACACACACACACACACACACACACACACACACACACACACACACACACACACAAATATGATAAATTGCCACACACATATAATACACTGACACACATACACACATAAATTGTGGATATCAATATACACATATTTGGAACTATATATACAATATACACATATTGGAACTATCATTTAGTTCCAATCATTTTCTGAACATTGTATAAATACAGTACATACGTATATGCATTATATTATTTTGTATAAAATATAAATAAAGTTTGAAAACATCAATTTCAAATAACAATGTTTTAAAATTGTCATACATCCTTTTTCTATTTCTGCAAACAAAGCTTAGTTGGCAGAAAAAATATCGTGCTGTCTTAGATCAGGTGACCGGTGCAGGTGACATTGCTTTGCTGAAACATGACCTGGCTCATGCAGCCTTTCATACAACAGTAATATGATGCTTTCTTTTTGCAATACAAATTTAAACACATATAGCAGTTGTTTTTGGATGTTACCTGCAGTGAGATGACTATGGACTTACTGAATGTTTTTACAATATTGTTATGTCAGCTGTTGAAAAGTTGTCAAAAATGTCATAGCCATGCTTTCTTCGCTATCTTTGCTAGTAAAGACACTCAATCACAATTTAATTCCCTTGTGATTTTGTTTCTGTTCTCCCTGTGACTATCTGGGTTTGTTGCGGGAACTCTGGTTATTCCCAGTCCAAAGACATGCAATGAGGTTAATTGGAGATACCGAAATTGTCTTCTGTGTGTGGATCATAATGAATTGATGATTACTTTGTTTTTGTTAGTTACAGAAATCAGTTTCAACATTCATATGTGTACAACATACCATCATGTTTAGGCAAAATGCTTTTAACATATGTGTGTAATTATTTTTTTGTTAATGTTCAAGTAGAATGGCCATGTTCTTTGTAGTTCATATTACAAATTGTGACTTTTTTTCTAACCGTGTTATAGATTCCTTTGTGTGGTAGCAATCCATAGTGTTGTGGAACTTTCTGTCCCACAAGTACTATATTACCACACTTGTGCTCAAATCAGTTTATTTACAATTTTCTTATTGTCTATGGGCAATTTGACATGTTAAACCACATATTTACAGATATAGTTAAATAATTCCATATCTGTGTAGTATAAATACCATGAGCTTATGTATGTATGTATTTACCCGTTTCAGTTGTTTCCGACTCTTGAGTCACTTTGTTGACCGCTACCGATCCCCAGAGTTACTCAGCAATTATTATTTTTAAGTAGATTGCCAGGTCTTTCTCCAACCTAGTATCGCTACAGGGACCATGTAAAACTACAGGACATCTTTACCCATTTCCGATCTTTACCCATTTTCACCTAGTGCATGTTTTTGGATTGTGGGAGGAAACCCACCCAAACAGTAGCCTACAGACCAGGACAAGCAGGTCTTTAGAGCTCTCGCCTTAATGAACGCTGTGCACTGTTAACACATATGCTCTAGTTATTGACTGTTACACAAACACACATCTATTTTTATTATTAACTGTTACACTATATGTACATATCTATTCTGCAAACGGATTACACTACACTTCTCTAGTTTTCTAAATAGAATATTTCTAAATAGCATATTCTGTATATACAGCTAACATAATACACATATCTATCCCACCATTATAATTTAAGCTGTAAATTATTCCATTCAAAATTTTACCAGTAAATTATTTTGTTTGTAAATCATGTTTATAGCACCTACGATTGCTCCTGTACATTAAGTTTACAATTAACTCTATAAAATTCATTATTAATATATAATTCATTATAAAGTTTTTATAATATTATTATTATATTCATCTGTAAATTCTTTAATACACTTCAATACTTTATTTAAATGGCACATATAATGTTCTGCTTATTGCACTTCTGGTTAGATGCAAAACTAAATTTCGTTGCGCCGTAATCGTACATTTGTAATGACAATAAAGTAGAATCAAATTTAATAGCAATATAAATGGAACTAAAGTAGTGTACATATTAATTTTATACACAGAAAACATATATTTATACATTAAGCTAGGTTTTTAGACAATAAAAAAGTCATTACCGCATTAGCAAATATTTATATAAGTGGTAAATATGTAACATATTAACAGCATATTATTGACTTTGTCAGTATCACTAGGCTATTGATTAAACTATCGCAATTTTCCATCCTAATTGGTTTAGAATTTAGAATACTTTTTCATCACTTGTGCTTTTTACATACATATTATTCTTCTACATTTAAACCAATCCGTGCAGTGAAACACACATCTACACACACAAGAAAACACGCCCTAGGGGGCAGTAGTGAGCACACACAGTAGGCAGCCCTAGCCACAGACTTTTCCACTTTAGCAATAAATCTAACTTTCCCACTTTAGCCAATCTTCCAATAACAAACTCTGTTAGGTGTTTGATTACCATTAGTTGAACACCTAAAGCTTTGTACTTCCATGAGCTGAATTATACTTTTGTATGAAATATATAAAATATATTACAAAAAGTACTTATAAGTGATGTTATTGTTTTAAACTTGTAATTGTCTTTGCTACCTGTTTCGTACACACTTAAAACAGTGCAAAAATATATATTAAAAAAAAAGCATCAGCGTCAAAAATCTTATTACAGTAAACGTCCTCGGTGGCTAACGAGTTAGGGAGCGTCATAAAAGTAGCAGAAAACATTTACATTACCTCAGACAAATAAATAAAAAACACACATTATGCGCACATTGATGTTCCTCGACTTTTTTTAATCAACGACTTTTTGATCAAATATTTAAAGACTTCAAACTTATTAAAACACATTGTTATAAACAAAACTGGGCGCATCATTTTTGAAAAACAGCTTTTGTAATATCTCGGCACAATAACGTGTCTAACCTTTGTGCATTCAGAAGCAGATTGCACAGAAAAAAGCGAATGTCCCTGTTTAATAACATGACACGGATACGGAGAGGTCTTAACTTATTACTGTATTTACTAAATAACACTCGTGAATTAAAACAGTGCCACCTATAGGGAACTCGATGTAACAACAGATATAGGTTTAACCAACACATTACAAATAATTATACAGTAATTTGACATGTCATATCAAATAATTTTATTTTAATAAATGTAACAAATGTCGTAATTAAGACATTGTAAACGTCTTCCGCTACTTTTATGACGCTGCCCGACTCGTTAGACGCCTCGGAAGCTTGTTTAATTCTAACTTTTATGTAGATAAGTAGAAGTATTCATAAATGACGGTAAAATAGTTAGTAGTATGTTGACATGTTAATATATCCTAAAGGTTGGTGTTAAAATGTACCTCAATTTCATTTAGTATTAAATAAAAAGTTTTTTTTCTTTCTGCAAGTTTTTTTCACTGCATGGTAACTGAAAAGACATCGAATTTTACCTATATAAGCAACATAATGTGTATCATTTAAAGCAGTGAAGGTTGGTACGAAGATATAATCAAACAAAACTCACAATAATATGTCCTGTAGATCCGTAACAGATCAGCTGAATCTTGTGATGTGTGTGGGGTGTCTTATATACCACTGGCTACAGGCTACAGCTAATAATTCTCACTTCCGACTTTTTGTTATCCACTTAATGCTCTTAGTGACTCATAATGTAGTGCTTATGTGTAGCCTTCAGAGGACTCGGGCAAGTGTAAACAAGAAAGATACAGTTTAAGAACACGAACACCAAAACACTGAATACGTTAGGAAAATATTGTGCTTTTACACACTTAATCCTTAATTAATCCTTCACATTTAACCCAATTCAGGAGTGAAACACACATTTACATACACTAGTGAGCACTAGGAGGCAGCAGTGAGCACACATGTCGGTGTGGTGGGCAGGCCTAGTCACAGTACCCGGGGACCAGTTTGGGTGCCTTGCTCCAGGGTATTTCATTCATGACTCCCGTAATTGAACCAACAACCACCCGATCACAAACCCTCTATGTTCTAGATCAGTAACAAATTCATCATTATAATATGGTTCGAAATATATAATAGGTTCACAACGAGTGCTGATGTTATTCTCGATAAAATGACATTAGGTGTTAGGAAGTTTTTATTGTCTAAAATAAATAAAAAAGCAAACCCTAAATTTAAAACGGAATATTCCTAAATTTATGAAAAATTTTATGGTAAGAATATGAAATGGTAGGACTTTCCTTGACTAGCAGTGCTGTATATATGACAAAATGAATTAAAATTGTCAATGTCCATATTAAATTTGGGAGTGGATCAGAAAGCTTACATAATGTTCGTCTCCTCGCTGTAACAATGAGTTTAAACTGACAGAAACTATCCATCACTCATTGCCCTGTTTCATTGCTTATTTTACATTAGAAATGCATTTTGAGCTGTTTATTAAAATGCTTTAACTGAAGCCAATCCCCCAAAAAGGTTGCATACTTTACTGGCCTGCATATATAAAGTATATAAACATTCTGAGACTATAAGCTTAAATTAAAACTGTCTGTGCAGTCACAACAACAAGAAATCTGTGTTTGTTTTTTGTAATCTTGGGTGTTAATTTGCAGAAGTTTGGCACACCAAAATCTCACTTTCATCACTAGTAGGAACTATGGTCTACAAATAAAAACAGAAAAACGGAATGTACCATTTCATGCATGTACCATTCTGCTCAGTTCTCTGTTCCTATTACCACTTTTTTTTGCTTGAAATTAGCTTTGAGCAACTTTGCCCAACTTCTGCCCACATTACCAATGTTTACACAGATGCTAGAAATCTGATCTTAAGAAATGTGGATTTCCCGAAACATCTTTAATACAAGCTGCCATGATCTCAAGATTTTTGTTATAGTCTGTAAATATAAGCTGTTCTTTTTTTTCTGTAGCCTGACGCAATAAAAGTTCTTCAGAGGTAAAACATCTTAGGTCAAATGATTCATGCTGTCTTGTTCTGCTTGTCTTGTTTCCCCTGTTGTCACATAAAAAATAAGCAAACATTTAAAAGCCATGGTCAATACTTATCAACAAATATGAATGATTGGAAATATGTAAATTAACATGATATAGTATTTGTCTAGACATAAGTTATCATTAAGGTCCGAATACAATATAAAATCATATAAATGAAACAGTTTAGGGCATTCACGAGCCGCAGCTTCCTAATACACTATCCACCCAGAGAGTAGAATTTGTTTGTTTTTTGTTTGTTTGTTTTTGTGTGTGTGTGTGTGTGTCTGTGTGTGTGTGTGTCATTTGTGCTAATGACTAGTGTTTCAGGGATTTTAGATTGCTTTTGTCTGTGTCATCAGGTAGTATTACCAGTAAGCTCTTGAAGAATTGGTGTTTGTTTTTCTTTATTAAGGGGACATTTAAATGTAGGTGTGCAGTGGAATTAGCTGGCTTATGTGTCGCCTAAACCAGACATAATGTTTAGAAAGCAGTGGTTACTGTAGTGGTTACTGTAGCTACTGTAGCTATAATTTCACAATTACATAAATATAAACATTTTATACTGTATCCTTATGCTGACAATCCCCATCGTCATGTCATCAGTGTATGATTTCAGACCAGCAATCTGATTTATACATGTCAAATAAAGGTGCAGCAAAGATTTAAATCATGTTGCAACAACCAAGCAATTGTCTTGCCTTTTGTTAGTAATTAATTCCTGAGTAAGCAATTTAGTGGTAAGATACTGCCACAAGTCTCACCAGTTTTTAAGACAATACGCCTTTTTATCTCCTCCTAAATGGCTCATCTTCATTGATTCTTTGAAATTAAGGTTTTAATGATATATTTACACACATGACAGGACAGGTAGTTTTTGGTTTCACTAGAGTTATCAGTTCAGGTTTTGTTGTGGCTACAACTGTATGTGTGGGCTATGAGAACCTATATCTTGCTTTTAATGATAAAGTTATAAAAGGCTAGAATACAAATGAAACACATAAGATCCCATCATGTTTGTTATATCAGTGGTAAAGCAACCTTTACTAGGTCTCAACCTCCTTTTTAGTGGACAAGCAGGCTGTGACCAATGTCATTATTGTTTAATCCAGAAAAAGACTTCTCTAGGTCTTTAGCTTTCTTGAAGTCTTAATTATTTGTGTTTATATTTAAAAATACACAAAAATGAAACAGTATTAGAAATACTATTTAAAACATTAAGCACACTTGCCCCGCATGGTGGGCAGCCCTATTTCTAGGGTTAGGAAGATTTCTCAAGAGCACTTCTCAGTCGTGACTTTTTGACATCAGGGCAACAAAACAAATAAAAGTACATAAATCACATCACAATTGAATTTGATGAACTATTTAAAGATAGGTAAAGTCTTTACTATGCAAATTACAAAGAAAAAAATTGGCAGCCCACAGGTTGAAAAACTATAGAAAATATTTTAAGTCTGCATTTTACCTGCATTTATTAGATAAAGCACACACCACAGAAACAATTAGTTAATCGATTTAAATTTGATTAAATCTAGTCTGAACGTCAGCATAAAGCTTTCATACATAGCACTATAGTTTCATCGGGAACTAAACAAGATTTCCTTTGCTCTTATACAATTTAAATGTTTTTTGACACAATGGTTATATAAGTAAGAATAAGAAACACTATTTGTTAACTTCAATTTCCTTACTTTAAGTAAACTTCATTCTCTGTTTAAGTATCATAGGGAAGTGTTCTAGTTTCACATTGTGTTTCTGGAATCTATGAGAAAAAGTTTCTAAAAGTTGCTTAATTAAGGTTCACAGCATGTGGTTTGTTTTTCTGTCTGTTCTAGTTTCATCAAACATTAATGTTAGTTACGAGGAAATGATCTAAAATAGTGGCCTTAAAATACAATTCTAAACTAGAATCAAGCTGGGGCAGCATGGAAAAAAGCAAACCCAAAACGTTTCCTACATTTTTTTCTGCATTCAGTATGAATCAGAGCTATTTCATGTTTTGAAACGGGGATAATTGTAAACTATACCCCCGCTGCTATTAAATTATTTAATAAATATTTAAAATTATATAATTATAATAATTAATTAATTACAGTTAAAGCGTTTCTCGTGCTTACTTTCATTTTATTTGTGTGTCTTAATAGAAGCGAGAGTCCCAACTACAATGCAGTAAGGTTAACCCATAAGTACTACAGGACATATTACAATCCAGACCAGATGTTTCAAAAAAGACAAAAAATGAGCACAACCATAAAGCCACAATGAAATTCCAGAGCAACAATATTCAAATGCAACATCATCTGCTGAAGCTTCATGGCGGTTCAACAAGCTAAAGAGCAGTGCTAGGAGCAGGGCATGCAGAGACAGGTGCAATGGTGACACATTTTTCAGCATCAGTTTGGATAACTGCTGTCTGGGAGGAACTGCTCTTCAATCTCACACCCCACTCACCTGATGCACACATCTTACATCATGTCAGAGTAGCAGATGCTAATAGGGCACTTTAATCAACACAGCTGGAAGTAAGTACTCCTTACCAATACATTCAGCACTGCAATGTAACCCAGTGGTGGTTTCGGTGGAGCTCAGTCCCCCCCCCCCCAAACAAGGTGCAAAGAGTGGAGTTATTGGCCACTCTTACACTGGCCTTAGCCTGGCTACTTCTACTTTTAATGGTGTAGAACTTCCATTAATCTAATGGCCCTTTAAATGCATCATTCGAACCATGCGGACCCTGAATTGTGATGTACTATGTATATTCGAGACAAAATATCTAAATACAATGTACAGGTTGAAAAACTTGCTGTAACTATTTTTGCTGTAAACAATCATATTCACAGAGTCATATATGTTTACCAACAATTACATTGTGTTATAAAAAAATTTTTAAGAGGACTGCCATCTGCATTGTGAAAACTCATTGGCACAGTCTCAAATAGTTACTGGGCTTCAATTTGCACTTCTTTTTCCAGCACAAATGATTAAGTACTGTAATAAGACCATCATCAAGTTTTCAGTTTGGATTCATTTCAGCCTTTGCTACTTTCCTCAGTATAATTCACTCTTCCTACAGCAGTGTTTATATAAATGTGACAGGGAGTATCTGGCACATGTGTACGCACAAGAAAGTCAGAGAGACAGTGGAAGTAAAAATAAATAAAGAAATGATAATATAAAAAGACCTTGCATGACTTCTTGAGTAACCTGGATAATGAGGTAAGAAAAACCTACCTGCCATTCATTCTTTGTGTTTTGCATTTCTTCAGATGTTTGTGAAGAAACTCAGCTGACATTTCAACAGTGATTCACTGTTGGTTCACTGTCTTGGGTGAATCAGTGTTGATACTGCAATGTAATTTCAACGTCTTACATTTCAACATTTCGCAAATTACAGATTCAGTCCTTTTTCATTGCATTCCATTTCATTTCATTTCATTGGTTTAGTAAATGTGATGGCTCAATATAAAACTTAAAATATTTTAAGAAACTAATAATCTCAAAAATATTATGTAGTTATACACATATACATACAATACCAAAACGTGTAAAAAATCTAACATTTTATTTTAACTATGAGTTTATAGTGTATGATCTACTCAGATTTGTATTAAATTGGAAATACTGACAGTATTATCAAGACAATTTGAGCATACAGTAAAGTGTTCCTATTTCAAACTCTGGTTGAGATCTGGCCTTTTAAAAATGATCAAATGACCTTTTTCATGATCAAAAATCAGGTGAAGAAAAAAATGTATATATCCAAAGTGTCCTGCTGTTGTGCAAATGGAATAAACAACAAGTGGAAATTATTGGCAATTAGCGAGACACACTCAATAAAGAAGTGGTTCTGCAAGTGGGGACCACAGACCATTCCGCAGTGCCTATGCTTTCTGGCTGATGTTTTGGTCACTTTTGAATGTTTGGACTCAACAAATGGCTCAGTTAGTGCAGCTCATCCAGGATGGCACATCAGTGTAAGCTGTGGCGAGAAGGTTTGCTGTGTCTGTCAGTGTAGTGTCAGAAGCTGGA
Source organism: Hoplisoma paleatum (assembly GCA_028565875.1). Lineage (NCBI taxonomy): Eukaryota > Metazoa > Chordata > Actinopteri > Siluriformes > Callichthyidae > Hoplisoma > Hoplisoma paleatum. Next base: position 9,003 of record JAOTRQ010079985.1, read on the forward strand.
GGCACTACCAGGAGACATGCCACTACACTAGGAGACGTGGAGAAGACCGTAGGAAGACAACAACCCAGCAGCAGGACCATTACCTCTGTCTTTGTGCAGATGGCCCTGGGTAACTATTAATATAGAACAATGCTAGACATGTGGCTGGAGTGTGTCAGCAGTTCCTGCAAGATGAAGGCATTGAAGCTATGGACTGGTCCGCCCATTCCCCCCGAACAATGTGTTGTTCCATCCACCAACATCACGCTGCACCACAGACTGTCCAGGAGTTTAGTCCAGGTCTGGACTATGACTACAAGATAGAGAGTTAGACAAGTCTACAAGATACTTGAAGGATACACTCCAACTAGATGAGACCAAAACTCATCTTTGGATGCCAAGATGCACACTATGGTTAAAGATCAAAAGGCACTGGATATCATCCGAAAAACACCAATAGTGAAGTTTAGAGATAGAAACCTCATGGTATGGGTTTTTTTTAGAAGAATGGGCCAATCACACCTGAGCAATACACACTACTGGTTTCTCCATATTGGAGGCATCTTGAAGTGTCATCATCATCAAAAAAATATTAAATAGATCCAAGTAAGTGTGTTCAATACTTTTCACCTGTACCATCTCTTAATATTAAATCTAATTTTTTTTTAGTTTGGATTGGTTGGGTCATCTGGAGAAAATTGGTGATTTGTTCAATTTGTATTTAATCCACTGTGTATACTGTATATGTTTTAATGTTCAAACACCAAGATGAACTTTTTTTTAATATGATTGCTTTTTGAATTATGTAAGCTCTGGTTGTCTAGGTCGCCTTGAAATTAATCAGCACCTGCAAATATAAGGCTTACACTATTATTGCTTGTTTGTCACAGATGAAAGAAACAGATGATAATTTCAAACACAAAAGTGGTGCACTAAAGAGATTTTTTAAAATATAAACATTCGTAATTAGATTCAAAATTAAACCCTAGTCAGAGTTCTTGAACAGACAGAGAATGCTGTGGACAAACTTTAGTGGCTCATTCCTAAAAATCATAGTGCATATAGGTATTTCTAAAAAGATTCTTTCAGCGAGATAATAATAATAATATATAAATAATGACTATAATGTATAATATTATGTATAGAATATATGCATGAATGATTAACATTAATAAAAGGTGGCACATGAACATGCTTGTTTGAAACATGTTATACAAGCATTTATTTTATTCAGAGAAAATTCTATTTTATTTAATGAGCCATGAGATGGCTTGTTAAACTTCTGTTTGCCATTTTATAACACTTCTAAACTATTGGTAACAAAATTTTCTTTGGGCAATTGTCTTCCATTTGTTCTTTTCTATATTTTCAATCCATTTGTATAAACTGTGTGGCTGAAACAAAATAACATAAAGCAGCGGTTTCTTGTAACTTCTCTTGCTTTGTGTATTCTGCCTTATAAGTGTTGTTTACTCTATAGAAAACTATCTACATTGATACTGTGCAAACAACTTTCGGTTCTTGAATCATAAACTTTTATTTACTTTTCCATCTTTTATTACATTTTTTTTTCTGCTTTAATGTTCTCTTTGGGATTATATGGAAATCTATTTAAATATTGGGCGGCACAGTGGCTGAGTGGTTATAGCACTGTCGCCTCACAGCAAGAAGTCCTGGGTTCGATCCCCGGGTCGGGCTGGGGACTTTCGGTGCGGAGTTTGCATGTTCTTCCCGTGTCAGCGTGAGTTTCCTCCGGGTACTCCGGTTTCCTCCCACAGTCCAAAAACATGCACTAGGTTGGTCGAAAATGTGTAAATTGTCCCGTAGTCACACACAAGATCCCTGTAGAGATACAGGGTTGGGGAAAAACCTGGCGTAAAATGTAATTGCCGAGATACTCTGGGGATCGGTAGCGGTCCACCCAGGGTCGAAGTCGACTGAAGGGTAAAATAGATAGATTTAAATATTATCTAGTAGTGGTAAAAAATGGTAATCAATTTATGTACAATTTTGCAGTGTATTTTAACACATTTGTTCTGTCCTATGCTAAAGCGTTTTTCTCAGCTGGACCAACAGGTAGTCAGACAAATACCTCTAAAACACATTTAGTCTGTTTTATCTGCTTCCTAGCTGTAAGAAGTATTCATCGCGTTCAAACGTTCATCAAAGTAAAGTTTTTAGGTTTCCACCTGCTTCCTACAGTACTTTGGCTCCCACTTGGATTTCCTGACTGACATTGCACCCACGCACTTGCTAATTCCTCCTGTCTGAACCCGTTTATCTAATTTGCTGGACTATTTACATTTACATTTTTCACATTTGGCAGATGCATTTATTCAGAGCGACTTACAGACGTGCTTTCATAATAGTAAACATTATTACCCCACTACAGTTGAAGTTAACCTGTGTGTGTGTGTGTGTGTGTGTGTGTGTGTGTGTGTGTGTGTGTGTGTTAGTAAGAGTGCGTTTGTGTTGTGTGTGTGTGTGTGTGTTTTTATGTGTGTGTGTGTCTGTTAGTGAGTGTGTATGTTAGTAAGGGTGCGTTTGTGTGTGTGTTTCTATGTGTGTGTGTGTGTGTGTGTGTGTGTGTGTGTGTGTGTGTGTGTGTGTGTGTGTGTGTGTGTGTGTGT
>JAOTRQ010079991.1:0-11610 GCA_028565875.1 Hoplisoma paleatum
CATAAATAATAAAATTAAGCCTCTTGCACTGAATTATGTCGAGGATTCTTTGAACAAAATGAGGTAAACAAAACACAATAAAAAAAGCAAAGTCAATGACAAAAACAAGTTTTACAGCTATGAACAGAAAGTGATGGCGAAACAGCAAGTCTGGACTGAACATAAGGAAGTAAACTTCCCAATACCAGATGAACCTGCAAATGAAACCTGCTTCGTTAAAAGGCAGGCTCTGCTTTGGTTGGGTGGGGTTATGACTCCTTCATCCCCAGCTCTCTTTGAAATAGACAGATGCCAGAACAATTCTATTCTAATCACAAAGAAGAACACAAAACAATATAGCTCAAAACGTCACACTTGCAAACCCTTTGTATTAAGTGTCACCTATCTGCCAGGGGTGAGGACTTAAACACACAAAAAACATTATGCATGCAGTGAAACGAAGCCGAGTACATTTACACAAGGACTTATGGTGAACACGATAGCATTGGTGACTCACTAATAAATGTCTGTAGTGCATTTTGTCATAAATAAATGGGTATGGTTGAGACCTCTAGCAGGCCCGTTACACTATATAAAAAACAAATACTTTACAACTCCGCTGAAATTATAACAACTATTCGTTTGTTTTCTTACATAACCCTGTACACTTACTTCAACCACCTCTATAGTGTCCTTCAGAGAATACACAGGTTTTTAAAATAAAGCATCATCATTGTTTACTGGCACAAAGAAAAATCCTTAAAGCGGGTGCCTATATATTTCATTACCCTTCGTTTAAATCTCAGCCTACACTAACAAGAAAAACTATCACTCTATATAGGCCTTTTGCGAAATTGTATTGCTTAACTACAGGTCAGTCAGTTTGGACAAGCACCTAAACAGAACAATCACAAAAAACAAAAAGTTAATGAAAAAAAAGATAAAGACTGAAGAAATAAATAAAGTGGAAATATGTTCTTAAATACTTGATTTATTAATGATGCGCTTTTATTTGTTCTGGTCTTAACCCCCATAGTGTCACACAATTCTGATAAATATAACAATATTACTTTCATCTTCTGTTAAACATCCACATTCATTACCCAATGTCCATACCCCAATTAATAATTTTTGGGATTTACTATTTAAAATTTACATTTAATGATCAAGCTGAGGCAGACCTATAATGGCCTCTCTGGCATGCTCACAGCTGTCAAATGCTTCTCAAGACATAATACACGTGATTGCCAAGCCATAGTTCCCCTAACCATACAGACAAATCTAACAACATTGTCCACAGATCTTCTGAATACAGAGGAGCATCAACCATGCAGCAATGGTGGAAATGGTGAAAGCAGTGAGTACTGTAAATATATTGTACAATGATGTCTGCAACTCCCCCCATCCTCCCCCTCCCTTACCCCCCCACCACCCCCCAAAGAAAAAACCCAACATGGTTTAAGCATAAAAAGCTTCCTTTTTTGCTTCTACTTGATGAGTATCTTCTAGAAGTCAGAGAGTAAGCAAGATAAAGGAAATAAGAGAGATAGAAAAAAAAGAGAGAGAGAAGTAAACCAGCAGCTCTGGACTGAAGCCCTCGGCAAGTAATAAATGGGAAATGAACAGACAGTTCTACCAATGCTGACAAATGAGCACAAGCACAGAGTCTCTCCTGCATAAATAAGTATTTAGTACATAGAAGAGTTCTGCAGCTCCTATCAACCTTGTATCGAATGAGGATGGCTAAATGATGCTGCCGACTCGACCCTCACTAATTTTTCTCTCATAAAGCACGGAAGAAATGCAGACATCGCAGATTTGATATTGACGAGCTTGAGAGGTAGGACCTTCAGCCTGCCTGCTGTTCCATTTGGAAATGTGACTATGCTGATCAATATTATCAATATGGCTAATGTGAATAAGAAAACATCAAAATGTGTGGACACACAAATACATATCCCCTTTTCACAGACTCCGTATTTGTGCCAGATCTGGGACTTTTTTAGAGAACATCATTTTAGAAATGAAAATTGTGTAGCAATGACACACATCGCACAGACACACAACTTCACAGATGTGAAGATGAGAGATGCTTTTTATTGCTTTCAGAATTTATTGTGTATGTGTGTATGTTTTCAGTCATTTGTACTAGCAACTTTATCCTGGTTAGGGTAATAAGCTTTAGCCAACAATCTACCTTCTGAAAACTACAGCGTCTGAAAGAAACCCAAGTATATTTGGGAAAATATGTTGATCTCCCAACAGGAGATTTTAGAGTGACAACAAATGTCCTTAAATAAAAGAAAGTGATGAGGTACCAATCAACACAGCACCTAAGAAAAACCCTCCCAAACAAAAAAGATTAGTTACTGCCAGTTCCATACAAGATTTAAAACTGACCCAAAATTGATTGAAAAAAATAAGTGAGTTAAGCTTTAGCACAAGGACTGAACCTTAAACAGATAAAATTTTGGTGGAAAAGGGTTAATAGACAAGAGCTTATTCATCTTGCACAACCCCACAGCTGAGTAATAATGGCCTTGAATAAGAAAAACATGCAGAATGATGTTCCGTTTAGTTCCAAGAATCAGACATGACTTTTAAGTACTAAAGAAGTACAGAACAATCTAAAATCTTTCCTCTTCATGTTATCCTATTTGATCTTAAACACAACATATTTTTCACATTATTAAAAAAGAAGACATAATTCTGTAGAAATTCCTAACTTTACAAGATTCGGAAAGTTTTGCTTCACTAAAGTGATAGAGAAAAAGTTTGGACATGTGCAGTCTAAAGCACTGGTCTAGATATTTGCCCATGTTCTTTGGGTCCTCCTGGAATCGTGTGTCACTTTCTGCCCATTTCAGTCTTAGAAAAGGATACATTGATAACTTCGATCATGCATTTTGCAGCATTAGTTGGAAGCAGCAGAGAGCTTTAAAGTTGAAAGTTTATGAATAAAAAGTGGTTAGTGTGTTGAAATGGAGGATTGGTCAGATGAAGTGGGCTATTAGTGTTTAATCTTTATTTTGGTGTTTAGTTCAGTCTCTTATATTCATTTCTTCAAATGAGGTGAGGAAGAGGGACAGTGAGAGAGTCAGCTGGAGGGTAAGTGGTTGTATTCATGAGTGTATACGTAGGTATGTGGTTCATTCTTAAATGTAATGTAGTGTTTACGAATGTCAGATAAGGGCGGAGCCGCTTGTGCTGCTGCAGCTGTTGTTGCGGTTGATGTTTCGTCGTGAAAGGTTTGGCGTGGCCATAAGTGGGAAGCGTTCATCCGGGCAGCCGTACTGCAACAACACATCCACACATTCCTGGCTGTTGGCTTGGCGAGCATATGCCAGAGCTGTGTTGCCATGAGCATCCCGTGCCATGATGTCGACACCGTACTAGAAACAAAAAAAATAGGACATGTTAACAATAATTACAACTTATAAACTAGTCAAGATAACTCAAAGCACAGGGGGCTGGGTGGTATGATGTTTTCCTATACATCTGCTGCCAAGAGATGGTGATAGTTCATGCTTGCACACCTATGTGCAAAGCATGGGTTCGACATGGGTTTTATATGACAACAATAAGCACCTGGAACTGAACTGGAATAGCAACTGTGAGCCAGGCCTATTCATCCAACATCACCGAATTATAAATTTTGACATTACAGCTGAAAATTCTGAGAATATTTCACGTAACATTAGATAGGAAATAGCTTAGCATGGACATTTGTTTTTTTCACTGCAGGAAGTAGAGCGGTAGGCTGAAGTATGTATGTAAAAATGCATGTAAAAACATAAGATATTAAGTGCAACCTCAATGCATTGATCAATGTACGATTTGCTGGCATTGTTTATACCCAGATGAGAAGCTGCATTAGCACCACGCTGGCTTTGCGGCAGGCCAGGTGCAGTGCTGTGCGCCCGTCTCCATCACCGCATGTCTCGTTCACTTCATCTCGAGAACCATGCGCCAGCAGCAGCACCACCAAGCGCAGGTCCTCCTCAGCAGTTGCTCTCAGAAGCTGCTGACCCAGAGTCAGTTCCACACCCGGTGGAGATGCTAAGAAAAGCTTCTGCTCATATTTAGCTCTGATCCAGCGCTCACGCTCCTCCCTGATGGCGCACACAGGCACACACAATTCCATTAATGTACTAGTCAGACTCTCTCGACTCATTCTGAATGACATTTAAAAGCTTTCTGAATGACATTTAACAGTTCTGTGCAGTTAAGATTTCTGCTAATGCAAAACCCGCACAATTTTATACATTGAACATATCTTTTAGACGAAAAGCCATACAATCGATATATTGGTCACAAAAAACAATTTGATGACTACAAAACAACATCATAACATAAAATAATAAACTATGTTATTGTAGATGTATCCAATCTGATCTGAAGATAAATCATTAAATAGAGCAATGAGTAACATACATTTGAAATACTGGAAGGTGGTAGGTAGGTGGGAAACACAACTGTTCTTTCTAAAGGGAGCCTAATGTTTGCACAGCTTACAAACATATATGTACAAAGTCCTCTGTGTCATTAAAATAGTAGTAATAGTTCCTGTAAAAAAAGATGCTATGCTTATTTTAGTTACACCTATTTATACATTATTTTAAGACTTCATAAATCCTACAGTTCATGTTTCTTGTGTCCGCAGGCAGTCATGAAAAGATTGAGTGACAGCGCTAAAACAACGGAAACCGAAACCGATGTCCTAAAAGTCGGTATACAAAATCTACTTAACAAAAAAATGTCCCGTTGTTGTCAGTAAAGGACACAAATCATGAAGTTGGCCTTTTCAATTGTTCTAACAAAAACGTTATTCAGAAATAAGTGCATAAATATTTTTCTTTTCAAAATGAATTTGGTAAACCGACTTTTAGTTTAGTTTTAGTTTGGGTTTCTGTAGTTTCAGCGCTCTGCCGAGCACAGTATCATTCCTTAGACTTTCAATAGCATCAACAGAGGAAATAAGTACCAGAAATAAACACATTTTCTACAAAAAATATCAAAAAATTTTAAGAGTGAAGCCACAATATTCATAGCGCAATATAGCGAGGGATTGCTGTATTGGATGACTAATACATTACAGCATACAATTTAGAACACTTATTGAGCCTATAGCTAGTAAAACAAAGACAATTGGTCAATCTAGTTACACTAGAACAGCGGTGGGCAAACTTTTTAACCACCAAAATCGGGGGCCACAATGGGTTCTAAAATTTAACAGAGGGCCGGGCCAGGAGCAAAAGAATACAGTGTTTGCGTGAAGTAATGGAAAAGCCATTGCATAAAAATATGTTGGCCTTTAATAGGGAGTAAAGCATGAATTTGCAAGGCTTTTTGCACAAATTATTTTCAAAAAACATTTATTCACAACACAGTAGAGACACTTAAATCCATTTTCAGTGGGAACAGTGTTCTTGGTCTCCCTTTTTTGCCAGTGCATCACAGTCTGGAGTAAGTTTTGTTGTGGCAACTCTCAGTATAGATCTGAGGTGTTGGTACGTTAACTTGGATCTGTGGCGGGATTTGTTGGCGTTCATGACGCTAAAAGTCTGCTCACACACGTAGGTGGAGCCAAACGATGCCAATATCTTCTGTGCTATCCTCAGCAGGTTTGTAAACGTGGCTTCATTGAGTGAAGCATAATTATATAATATTTATAATCATATTAAAGGTATTCATTTCAGGTTTAGACAACTTTAAAATATAAAAAATACTTATCTAAAACAGCCTCGTTTTAGCGCACTCACTGCCAGCAAAAGACGTCACTACTACTGCTGGGATGAGTGCTGTGTGCAAAGGATCGCTCAACAGATGCAACATAAAACCGCCAGGTGGCACTAAAAACTATATACATATATCTCTGTAGTTACATCTGTTTTGTAGAAATTCAAATGAGCTCCATTCTAACTCTGTTACACCCGGCGGGCCGGATTAAAAAGCCCAATGGGCCGTATATGGCCCGTGGGCCGTAGTTTGCCCATGCCTGCACTAGAACCTAATAATATGTGATGTAAAAGTGGATTCATTTAGACAGCGGACTTTCAATGTGTGTGTTATTTTTTTTTTTTTACCAGATGCAATTTTATAAAAAATGTACAAATAAAGACACAAAACCCAAACTTTGTTCAAGGTTCAAAGAAATAAGGCTTTTAGTTTTTTCGAAACCATGGTGGGAATAAAACAGCTTAAAGCCATCTTAATTTTTAAGCAGGTGTTCAACCAAACCAAAGAAGGCAAAACCATCAATTACAAGAAGATATATAAAAACTTAAATATGCCAAAAAAGAGTCCTAAATATCCAGTACAGAGATAGGTGAACCAGTTGTAAAGACATATCAGCACTCAGACATCTCATAGATTTCTAAAGAAAATAATTTTTGATTATTATACTAGTTCATTCAGTAGCAGGAAATGTTTTAGCAACAAGAGGAAAAATTTTCTTAAGTCCAATTTGATGAAAATTTGGATTCTTTGGGCAGAACAGAAAGCTGTTCATCTCGATATAAACATCCACACCGTGAGAAACAGTGGCTTGTGAGGTGGTGATGGTCAGCAGAAGTGACAGGAAGTCAAACTGGATAAAATTGAACTGGATAAAATAATAATTTTTGCAAGACCACATACGTTTGTTTAGATGGTATGTGCCAAACGATAGTTCAAAATATCATTTGGAAAAGAAACCTGATGAATGCAAAAAAGCTCATTATTTAAAACCATTAGCTATTTATCCATTCCATTAAAGTCAAAGTCAACTTTATTTATTTAGCGCTTTTTACAACAGACATCGTCTCAAAGCAACTTTACAAAGTACAGAACCAACAAATACAGAAACTCCTGAACAGAAACTGAACTGATCATGTGACGAATAACGACCCCAAATTATCCGACTGAATATCCGACACGGAGGCTTAATTTCCGACCGGAACCGGACTGGGTCGGATAGCTTAAAATTGGTCGGATATTCGGGGGGAACCGGAATCGGAGATCCGGTGCAACCCTATTGAAAAGGCACTTTTGCATCCCAGTGTGACATACTACTGTGTAGAAGGCCAAGTGTATGAAGATGAGAAGTACTCCAGTGACCTACAGAGCCTCTCTGAACAACTATGGAATGAACTGGAACATCTGTTGAACCTTTCATGTACCAACATATAACTAAATGGGTATTCTGACGAACCCACTAATTAGACTCTTGTTCAGGTGTCTAAATACTTATACTTATAGCCCCTTACTGTATTAACATATTTAGCCGCTTGCTTAGTTACTTGTTTACTTTATTTAGCTGGCTATTAAAACACTTGATAGCACAGACACCAAATATGCTTGTCCTGGGCTTCCAGGGTATTGATTTGTCTATCCCTAGATGTACTATTCATAGCCCTATTTTTGAAAGAGTTACTGTGGGTGGGTTGTGATTGGGCTTGATTGGTAAATGCATTAGTAGTGATGTAGTAGGAGTGTTGTATCAAGCTTTGTATTTATTTAGTTTAATCAATGCTAGCCATGTTAGCATGATAGTGAAACGCTCTGTCTAAGTAACGTTGTTTATATTACCTTAACCTAAAATCTTATTAGGTGATGGGGTGGCACGATGGCTCAGTGGTAAACACTGTCACCTCATAGCAAGTAGTCCAGGGGTTGATTCCTGGGTAGACCAAGGTGTGTTTCTCCAAACACAGAGCTGATCCGAATTGTACTTGTTTAGTGTTTTTGGCAAAATGCATACGGTCACTGCCCATGTGTCGGAGGGATTGCGTTGACTGGCTCTGTTCTTCTCAATCTAAATGCGAGTCAGTATCAGTGGATGAAGAACAAAAGTAAAAAATACATTAACAAAATATAACACCATATATTTTAGAAATTACTTTTTTGTGGAATTCCTTGGTTGTTTTCTAGAAATGAAAAGTACAATGGACGCTCATTAGGAAGACATTCTTCTCCAGAGTGGCTTTCAGGAGCCATTTACCGGCCAGTCTCTCTGGAATAGGCGGGGTTAAATGCTTCCCTTAAGGCCACAATAACAGCAGCAGGATGCTATCAATCAGCTTCAAACCCATGACTTTCTGGGTCAAGGCCAAGTCCTCTGCCTGCGGGTCAGCACCGATATCATCACGGCACATCTCAGATGTTCCACAAATTATTACCAAATGCTAGCTTTAAGTAAAATGGAATTCTTTGGAGTTATTGTTTGTCATGATTTTGAGTAAGTATACAAAACATAAAATAATTACATTCATACATACATACATACATACATATAGACATTTTATGAATAGCATAAGCATAGGGGCACCTCATTTATTTATTATACATGTGTCATAAATGTACTATATTTATGTACTATTCTTATGTACTATACTGGGGAATCCCTTATTGCAATTGTGCTGGATATTTTTGATGGTCATGTCTCCTATGATCCTGTAAATATGTAATCCAATACGATCCAGCTTTTTTTTTTCCCCAAACATTTTTACCAAGACTACATTGCAGGAATTATTCATTTCTTTATCTACTCAGATTTTTTTCTCTAACCTTTTTGCTTGAACGTTGTACATCGGCGCGAAAACTATTTCAGTATCATTAAACCCCTCGTCACTTTTCATCGACAACATTGTTTGGGAGATGAGCCCATTTCGTCTGCGATTCTTGCTGATGATTGATAGATTATGTGATGCGTGACCCCTCAGACCCCTTGCAGGTCTATCATGTAGTGTAAAAACCACAATAACTTAAAACATCCCCGAGCACAAGAGGTCTAATTTTGTAGTGTGAGCTGTAGAGCAATCCGATGGCTCTCACAGGATATAAGCAGGTTACAGAAGCTAATGGGGCTTAGCATCTGTGTGATATTCCAGCCGAGGAACCGATCAGACTTTAAAGTGCATTGAGTATGTTAATGCTCAGCCTGCTCTTTATAGTAAAACACCATCTTCGTTTCAGAACTTAGAAGAAGTAAAAATTCAGCTCCCTTTTATAATTCTATCTTTCTCTCTTCGACTGATAAGAAAGAAAAATAGACTAAAAATAACAGTCACTGAATGCTGACGCAATGTACAAAATTGCTTTCAGAACCGTACCGCTGACACACCTGCACAGATATTTTGATTCTTTATATACTTTATTTCTTCATTTGCTTTTCCCAGTTTGATTGGAAGCTGAGGTCAGAGCATGGAGTCAGGTCAAGTTATTTTTACTTGTATAGAACTTTTTACAACAGACATCGTCACAAAGCATATTTACAAAGTTAAGCCCTGTTAAGCAAGCCAAGGGCGACTGTGGCAAGGAAAAACTCAGCAGGGACCCATCATTGTTGGCTATCCTGGAAAGTTTTTCAATAAACAGGATATATACAGATAATACAAAAAAACATTGTTACATTAAACCAGGCATGTCCAAAGTTTGGCCTAGGGGCCAATTGCAGCTTGTGTTCAAGTTGTGTTCAACCAGCCAGTGAATTAACTTTCTTTTGTGATGATCCAAACCACAGTTTTGAATAAGCATTGATTATATGTGTCTTTTCAATACGTGTATTATTTGTTCTTTTGTTTTTCAATTAACAATCAACTCGTCAACTCATCTGGCAACTCATTTTTCCATTTCATAGTTCTTTTAAATTAAAATTGAAATAAGAAAAAAGCAGGACTTTTTTTAATATGCTTTTTAAAAGCAAATAACATTTTTTTATGGTCAGTTGAAAAACAAAACATCACGTGACACACAGATTCTGACGGGCCTTAATGTTTTGTACTTCTAAATATCACAACTGTTAGTGGTATCCTCCTGTTCATGTTACATTTGAACAATATGCAATGTTTCAAATGAACCTAGATATGTTTATTCTTCCCAAAAAGTTTTTCGTGTTTTCATGTTTTCTTTTCATTTTATGACACAAATCAAATATTTATATTTCAAATATGTAAGGATTTGTGTTCTGTGTAAAGAAATGAAAAATATGCAATAAATTTGTGGCATAAAACTAAGTATTTGCAATACCGATTTATTAAGATTTCTTGAAATAGTTCATTTGCATTTGATGTTAATAGTTCAGAGTGTCAGGCTGAATTTTCGGCCTCCACACATTTTCACCTCTCCAAATGGTTTGGACAACCCTGCCTTACAATAAGTTGGAGATTTTTATTCGGTTCAGTTCATGTGAGCTCTGGAAATTCTTGGCAGTTTTATAACAGAGAAATCTTGAAAAAACCTTGTTTAAGAGTAAAAACGTAAGGTGCATTTTGAGCTTGGGTTTAAACTCCAAGCCTTTTAGTTAATATAACATTGGTCTACCCTTTAAAAAGTATAGTATCGTCATTAATTATAGAATATACATTACTGGAATGAAGAGTCATAAACAACAATACAAATCACTGGGATACTTTCTCTGTTCCTTCTTTAGTGTTATTTTCAATACAGATTTTACAAAATATCTGTATATTTAAAAAAAAAAAGTCAAAATGTTTCCTACCTTTGTATGTTTGTGTCTAATTGCCTACTTAGAAAACCATCTAAGTCAAGGGAATTTTAAGATGTTACATTATAAATCAGGCCATTAGAAAGTTACTTAGCTAACACAGTTATCATTTTTTTCAAACCAATGGAATGAAGTTACACAATGTGCTAGCATGTCCAGATAACATTTCCCTTTGTTGATATCTCTCTCTCTCTCTCTCTCTCTCTCTCTCTCTCTCTCTCTCTCTCTCTCTCTCTCTCTATGGAATGCCTTTGTGAATTTACAGCGCTGCCTTGATTTGAATGCAAGTCTTTCGAGCTTGTTGAATTATTGAGCGTGGTCAAAGATGTCTGTCAGCAGAAACCTTAAACAGCTCTTGAGATTTCTTTTTCTCCCAGCGCTCGTCCCCTCTCCACCAGTTGTTGTAATACAATCCCAACCTCTCTCACCAGCAGTCTTTCTTCCCTCACCATCTCTATTTCTGTCTGAAATGAAACCCAGAGCGCTGGATGTACACTGGAGTCAGAACACTAGGCCAGCGACATTTTGACATGCGTGAATATGTGAATACATGAAACTAATCCTGGCCAAGGCAAAGGTCATTTTTTCACATGTTAGTGGTGTGTTTTACCGGCTTTGACTAAGTTTTAGGTGACTTAACTCTGTATCCACAAACAAGAATGTGTTTTGATTTGCGTGTGGCCTAATGCCTATAATTGCCATATTTTGGCAGGTTTGACTGATGGAAGAGCCAAAATGGTAGTGAAATGCTGTTTTAATCCAGCTGCTCTTCACTTTAATGAGAACCATGGTTCTTCTTTTATTATGACAAACACAGAGTTTCACTGGAGCTGAATGCAGGATTAATTCATTCGCTGAGTTTTATAGTTAGACCAAGGCGGTGTTCTAAAGGCCGATTTGTGGCACCTAACATGCGCACATAAAATTTTCGATCTACACATTAAAACAATGCAGACCGCAAGTAGCAGCCTTGCTACCACAAAGTGGCGCACTATCAAAACAATGGAGAGTGCATGCTAGTAGTAAAAGTATATTTGGTTATTAAACATATGGCGGCACGGTGGCTGTGTGGTTATAGCACTGTCGCCTCACAGCAAGAAGTCCCGGGTTCGATCCCCGGGTCGGGCTGGGGACTTTCTGTGCGG